>PVJX010008383.1:0-65919 GCA_004027295.1 Dolichotis patagonum
GTGCGGAAGCCAGAGCCATAGCAGGAGCCGTAGCCGCAGCCCAGGCCTCCGTAGCCATAGCCCAGGCCTCCGTAGCCACAGCATCCATAGCCGCGGCCGCCATAGTAGTTTCCGTAGTAGCTGCCACACATGGTGTTGGGTGTGAGGTTGTCCTTTGGTGGAGGAGGAGTGTAGGTGACTTGAGTCTGGACAGTTCTCCCTGCCGTGGGCCTTTTATATGCCTCCCATGTGTGTGACACTCATCACATGTGTTCATATCACTAGCTAATTATATAACTAACCCAATTATTTGTTTGTTTCCCAACATAAGGTAAAGAATAAAATATTAAAGAGTTTTGCTTTGAGATTTTTACATTCTGGATCCATTCTGGATCCCTTCAGTGAGGGAGGCGACACATGTCCCAACTCATCAAAATGGAGCATTCATTTGGACATCTTGTAACTGTCATTTATCTACCAAAAGTGTATTATTATTTGTCATGGTCTTTCTTGCTCTTGAGTCCAATAGTGTCCCTATTTTCCAATCTTTCACAAGAATAATATTCATTTTACCTTAAGAATTCTCTTTTCTCTTCATCCCAATTATTTTCCTCCAAATCTAAGGTCCATTTCTGTATTGAAACAAAATACATCTATTATATCTATGTGGCTGCTAATAATTTATCCAATTAAAAATTCAAGAGAATTAGGTCTGAACAAATCATAGTCTACCTTCCTTCTTACATCAACTTCTCTTGAAGAAAAAGAAATTTGTTATATGTTGGAATCCAATTTCTGCATTTCTTGGTTTTTAAATCGTGCCTGTAGTTTTTAATTACTGTTTTAAATAAATATTTAACTGATGAAGTTATCATGCATTTTGGGTCATCAGTGAATGACTCATACTGTTTCTCAGAACAGCCATTTGGCATACTTTGTACTCTGGCATTCCAGGCTCCCATCCCTGACCCCAGAGTTATCTCTGTCATCATTTAGAGCACTGGGATTACCTGTCTTACCAGAAAACCAAAGAAGAGCAGAAGTGGTTGACCTATATTAAAATTTAAAAAGACACTTCTCCATCTTTTATTCAACTGGTGTGGGTAGGAAGCATTATTCACTCTTTCATATGGATTTCTGATATTCTAATCATATTTCTGATATTGCTAAGATACCTTCTAGTAAAAATATTCTATTATCATTTCCCTTCAGATATCTCTAATTACAGTTTTGATATGTGACCATGGAACTGGTTTGTATAGCAGGGAAGAGGTTTTAAGGCGGTAGACATGTGCTATATTTTAATCAGTTCTTATTTAGCAATCAACAGGATAAGGTCATAAGTTTTAAAAATTACTTAAAATTTGTTCTATCACCTAAAATTGTGACTATTTTAAATGTATTAAAAGAAGGGCGGTAATTCAACAGAAGAATGTTTTCATACCAACAGTGAAATCAAATTATTCATCACTTGATTAATCCATAATGAGATTTGAATACTTTTTCCCTGAATGTTTCTCAGTAGGTGCATTTTGGTTAAATAGGTAAGCATTTGGAACAAATTACTCGCCATTTACTGGACCAAGATATATGAAAAAAAAAAAAAGCCTCACTTTTTCCTACTCAGATTTCTAATATAAAAATACAAATAGCCTCAGTTCTCACAGTGCAGAATCAATTGAAGAGTAACTTAAATTTTATTAACAACTAGTGGAAATAACATGGGAATTATTTTTACTCTAGGCAATTTAAATTATAGAAAATCACCTCAGTTTGATAAAATAAAAAAGAAATTGTGTCAAGCAATTAAAAAAGCAAAAATAATTAAATTTTTGTATTTTATTAAGGTTTATATTAATACATTTTATTTTGTTCATGTTCAACATAGTATCCCTGTTAACAGCATTTACTAGTAATTTTTTTCTTTTTATAATTTACTTCCAGGAATTAATTTCCTTCTTCCAAATAATTTAGTTGTGTTTCAATACAGCAGTAGAAACTTTGTATTATGTCACATGACATTCATTTTAAAACACTTTCTGGTATGTATTTCTGAATATACTCATTTTTACATATATCCATAAGTAGAAGAGAAGCTAGGTATCATCCTTCTACACTTTGATATAATGATCATTTCTATAGTCTGCTTTCTAGCGAAGCTTCCTAGGTGAATTTTCATGCCACCATTCTAAAATCACTCTAACCATCTACCTATATTCTTTGGTTCTTACTACTCTCGGAAATTGTTCTAGGAATCAGCAAAACCTCAGTCTTACCAAATCCAGAGGTAACTTTTCTAAGGCTCTGAGCAAAAAAGAAAATCAACAAATTTTTTCTTTTAATTCCTTAAAAACTTTGCAACCTATATCTTTATTCTACCACGTGATGCTTGATTTAATTCCAAACTCACCAACTTTTCTCCCTTAAATATTCTTTCTTTTGTTCTCTTAATATTTTCTTACCAAACTGGATAGTGTGTAGCTAAATACTTGCCCCTCTGACAATCTCTAGTGTTGATATAAACTCTGTTCGATTGATCACTTTGATTATATTATAAATAATGTAAATATATTGATATATATATAGATACAGATATAGATCACTCAGAATCTCCTAATAGTAACATCTTTCAAAAATGGAATATTTTTATCAACTAAACAAATTGACTTTACACTGTACAATTAACCTATAGATTTCACTGTTTTTAATGATTTTTTATTATTTTTGTTATAGCACCAAACTCACCTTGTATTTTGTTACCTTATCTTTTCAGTCGTCTGCAATTGCTCATATTCTCAGTCATTTCTTAATACCTATGTCCTTGAGTCCAATTTTGAAGAACATTCTGCAGTTCTAATTTGTTTAAGGTTTTATCATCACTTCATCTGAGTTCCACATTTTGGCAAGAATGCCATAAGAGAAGTTTAGGCCACATCAGTGAGTACAAATCTTTGAAAGCTTTGGAACTATTGTCAATCTCAGGTTTCTACTTGAATAAATCCTTTCCTTTCTACGTGTTCAGAGTAAATATTAAATATGCTTTTAGAATATATACACACTGTTTGATATGTGGACATGTGAAGTAAAAGCCAAAGTGAATATTTCTTTAAACACAAAAAGAAACAAAATAGCTGATCATTCAATATTTTATATGCAAATAATGCCACCATGATGTCTCTTTAATGTTTTCACCCTTTTGAAGTCATATTTTGCTCCTAAGCCATGAGCTTTGCATATAGTAAGGGGAATATCATTACATAAACTAGAAGTTTCAATAAGAGGAATCCTTGTGTGTTATATGATGTACTAGTAGCTAATGATTACCCTCAACCTGGCATTTGAAATAAACAAGCAAGCAACAAAGGAGAAGAATCTCTCATTAAAAGCACATGACTTTATGGAAGGTATTCTGACAAACAATAGAGTTATCTTGGGTGTACTTGTTATGAAAAATATTACGGATGGCTTTAATGCCAATAAATTTGGAATGTGAATGCAATAGTGCCTGCGGTTTGCCCCACATACCACTTGGTTGCTAATAAAGCCTTCTGCAGAATGTGAACTTTAAAAGCTTAGAGTTTGACTCTGCTATACAACTACTGTGGAGGCCTGGACTGTGGTAATGGCTGGGCCTACAGTGGCTATGGACAAGTCTGTTACAGCCCACAATGCTATGAAAGATATGGATCTTCTTACTTTTTTTTTTTTGAGAAACTAATTGTTCATATCCTTAAGTCATTTTCTTATGAGGCACTGTGTTTCAAACAAGGACAGCCATACATTAGTTTATAACATGATATCAGAACTTTTTTGATCAACTACTAGCAGTTCCAACGCTGCAAATAAAAATATAAGCACTTTTAATATAATACAGTATCTGATTAAATACAAGTAACAACTACTTTAATTTGCAAAAGTCTCTAAAAGCATTTTCATTAAGTTTAATCTCCTTTGTAAACCTAAAATATTGTTATCTACATTTATTGTCAAGATTTTCTGGGCCCATAAACATAAAACTCCAAATATTTACCCAGATGAACTAGTTTATTTTGAATAGTGTGTTGAAAATTCAAGATATAGTGCTTTTTCAAAAAGCAATGTAGGTTTTGGTGATGAGAAATTATGAAGAATCTCTTTGTTCTGTGAAAGCAACCAATTAAACAATAGGTCAAGTATTTTACCAGAAAAAAAAGCAGGAGATAAAATAACTGAGGATGACCCTCCTGGGACAGAATAAATATCAAAGGGTGGCCTCAAAATCTCCCTTTGCTAATGAGTCTGCATTTATTAATGTTCCTGCTTATTTGAGATATGACTGACAAAGATAGTTTATTTTTGAGCTGTACCACAGAAACATGATATATCTACCTCCTTGACTTACCACTTAATGTAATTGCTTCTGTGCATATGTGTAACTAACAATGCATATTCCCTCAACAAATTCACAAAGAGGTGATAATGTAAGTCTTCTAAGTGAAAAGAAGGAGACAACGGTCAACTCTATGAACTTTTCATTATAAGGGTAATAAGTTTTGGAGACCTAATGTACATTACAGAGACTATAGTTAATTATAATATGTTTTATATTTGGAGTAAGGACTCCAAGTTTAAGTAAATCAGATTATAAAGTAATTGATGTCCAAAAGCATTGTGGAAAATATTGTAGAAATTAGTTGAAAATCAATAAGCATAATACATAGTTAAATGTGATACTATAACTGGATAATACTCATCAAAGAAAAGGAAAATCTCAAAGATCTCAAACCAAATCTCAGGATGACACACATAAAACAGACTGTGACTTTGAGGAATATCATTAGAGAGTTTACAGAAGGAGAACATAAAATTTAGTAGCATTTAATCCAGCCAAGTTATTAAGCACCTAAAAAAACAAAAGAAAACAAGTCACAGTAATTGGTAGAGAATGAGAGAAGAATCTAGAATTGCTGCACAATACTATCTTAATTGTGCAGTTTTCAAACAAATTATGAAATGTGCAAAAGACAAGAAGTTGTGACTCATATGCAAGAAAAACTCTTGGGCAATAAAAGATGAATTGTTAGAGTACCTAGACATAAGATTAACAGAAAAATTCTTCACAGAAATCAGTCTAGGTATGTTCAAATAATAAAGATAATTATGCTTATAGAAGAATTAAAGGAAGTCAAGATAATGTCTCAATCAAATAGAGAATATCAATCAAAAGCTGAAAGTTTCTTTAAAAGTACTGAATGGAAATTATGGAGGTGGTAACTGCAATAAAATACCTTTTATTCTCTGCAGTGTAACTCTCTATGATCACCCACATTTTGAGAGTGTTAACTGGAAATTTTTGAAACAATGTACACATCTTAATCGTTTGCTTTTCTGAATAGCATGTTGAAATGTCTCAGTAAACCAAACCCTTATTTTACTTAATAGCGTCCCTAAAACAATCATGCAGGTACCTTATATATACGACAGAAAAACTGGAAAAAGCTGAAGTGAAAAGTTGAAAGACATTTAAGAGAGTCTCCATTCGTATCACTTTGCCTCAGCCTAATGTTACTTCTATTTTATTATTAGTTACTACTGCTAATATACTGTGCCTAATTTATGAATTGTTTTATCACATACATATATGTATATATTAGAAAAATCAGTATGTATAGAATTCAGTGCTATCTGTGGTTTCAGGAATCCACTGGTGGTATTAGGTCCTATCAATAGGGAGACACTACTGTGTCTAATATGGGAATTTATATGGCCAGCTTGAAGAGTAAATATAGAAGGACAGAAAACATGCACAATAAAATGAACATTAAATCAAATAGAGGTAGATCAATATAGTTTATTTAGCTTGAAGAACATAAAGAAGCATAAACGAAGAAATGAAGAGAGTCCCAGGAATTATGTAACACCCTCAGAACATCAGTGTGTTCATTTTTAGGGTAATAGAAGAAAAGATAAGAGAATGGAGCAGTAATACTTGAAATTATCATTGTTTAAAATACTAACCTCAATGCAAATATTAGTATAAACATTCAAAGATTTCAAGAAGTATAACTTCAAGAAGGTTTATATCCAGACACATCATAACAAGTATGTCAAAAATCAAAGACAAGAAGAAACCAGTAAGAAAAGCAAATTTGTCTCTAAAAAGGTAATTTCTAATAAGATTAACAACCAACTTTGTGTCAGGAACTGTAGAATGATGTACGTAAAGTGACAAAATAAATAAAGGAGGCAATAAGAAATTTTACATCAAAAAGGTAATTTTTCAAAAATGAACAAATATCCATATATTATATTCTACTATATATATTATATGTTACAATATATTCCGCACTTTGGGTAAAACATTCTGTAGATGAGAATTAGACGCTGTTGGCTGATACTGTTCAGATCAAGTATATCTTTGCTCACCTTTTCTAAGTGCATGAATCATTTTTCTTCTCTTTTACTTTTGGATGCCTGTGTCAGTGAATAGGTAATGAGTTTCATGTAATCAGAATCTTCATTAGTCCTGGTGAGCTTTTTAAATCCATTCCACCACTGTGTTTTAACGGTTTTTTGATTGGTATATTTAGATCTCTTTGCTATAACAATTATTAATCTGTTAGTATGTGATTATGATATTTTATTATTTATTTTCTATTTTCATTCCTATTCTTATTCTTCCATCCATTTTTCTTGGTTTTCTGTGCTTTTTTCACATATGTTACAGTACTGACTACTTAGTTATAGCATTTTTGAGTGTTTTTCATAGTTTTATACACAGGTACACATGGGCAGCTTATAACAGTCTGAATTATTAACAGTATTTACAATTACTAATGAAGATTACCCCAGGAAATAAGAATTACAAAATACTATTTATATAATTCATAAGAAAGAGAAAAGTCTATGCCAGGTATTTACATACCTGTTTATTACACTGTCTTCTTCATGTGTCCACTTTCTACCATTAGTATTTTCTTTATGTTTAAAGAACTGTTTTTATAATATTTATATGTGTATCTGCTGATGACAAATTATTTCACCATTTTATCACAGTATATCCTTATATAGATTACATTTCTGAAGGATAACTTTGGTAAAGAAAAATATGTGGATGTGTTTTTTTCATTGAACACACACAAACATATCACACCATTTCATTTGAGAAATCCATTCCCTTTAAATTGATATTTTCCTGTAGGTAATGTGTTAGATTTTCAACTTCTGAGGCACCAGTGCTATAGCTGCTGGATCTTTTGTTCTTTTCCCACAGGTCTCTGAGGTTCTGTATGAATCATTTCTGACAGATGAACTTGTTCACCCATAGCATGTAGGTCTGGATCTATTTTTGTAGGCTGTGATCCTCAATGTTAGTTTTATTTATTTTTTCCAAAGTCAGTTTTAATTTCAGAGCCTTTGCAATGTTTCTTTTGTCTGTTTGATGTATGCCATTTGGGAGACAGTAGATTCATGAATTTGCCTTCTAAGAGAAAGGCGTTACCACAACTGATTCGCTGCCCTTTGGTGGCAGAGGGTTTTCTTGGGTGAGTTCTTCTACAGGTACATTTCACTGCACTGGTTTCTATGCACAGGGCAAGAAATTCTTGAGCCCGTGGGCACATGGGGATTTAAAAAAAAACCCTTACATGTCAAATGAGAAAATAACTTCAAATAAAATTGAAAAAATACCTGAACAATATATGTGAACTATAACAAAATTATTATTAGAGGAAAAGTTCAGTTATGTTAGGAAAGGTATGTATGAATCCATGATTTAAGCCTTCTATAAAAATCTAAAGAGCTATGGTGAGCACGCAGTCAGAGACCTGTAATCCCAGCCACTTGAGAGGCTGAAGTAGGAGGACAAGTTTAAGGCCAGCCTTGGGGACCTGGTGAGACCGTGTCTCAGTATTTTGAAAAGGTTTAGGGATATAGCTCTGTGACAGAGTGCTTACTTGTCCTGTGTGAGGTTCTCGATTAAACCTGCAGTTCTGGGAGCAAAGGAAAGATTTAAAGCACTGGAATAGAGAGCAAATTGAAGTAAAGGAAAGTAAAAGTTAAAGGAAGGAAGGTAAGTTTGTAACTTGTGAGAGATGAATAAACTATAAATTAATGAAAGTCAAAGCCATTACTTTGAACAGACCCATAAATTTGAAAAATTCAGGATAAATTGATCTAGCATATAAGAAGGACATAGCATTGAGAGGAAAGTATATTAATGGCAACTGTACGGGCACTAGTGATTAAAAAGGGTTATGAGGGATTTATGATAATAAATACTACAATGTTTCTGAATTGGAAAATGTTGTTAAAACAAAGAAATTAACAAAATAGACCCTAAGAAATAAGGATCAAACTTTTAAAAATAATTTTAAGTTATTTATAGTATCAAAACCTCTCCAAAAAGGTATATTCAATGGTGAATTCATATTTCTGTAATAAACATCAAAATAATTAAAGAAAATGGCAGTTATGTAGTTACCTGTTTTGCAAAACCTTTTCTTCAAGACGAAATCCTGAGTGTCGTCAATGATTCATTAGTACCCTAGCCTGCTATTAGCACATACTAGATGTGTTAAACACAGAATTTCTTTCTCCACAGTTATGCAGGCCAAGATCTTGAAACAAATTCATCAAAAGGGACATGGTGCCTCTAACGTCCCTAAAAATCTCATCTAATTTCTACTAGTTTCCTGTGGTTGCCTGCCATCCTGTGTTTTCTGGCTTGTAGCAACATACTTTCAATTTCTCTTTCTGTCACCACTTGGCGTTTCCCTTTTTTGACTCTGTGTCCTTACATATTCATATAGCATTTTTATGGTGACATCACTCATTGGATTTGAGCCCACTTTAATCTCATATGACCTCTTCTCAACTTGGTTATATTTACAAAGCTTTTATTTCTAAGTGAGAATTGGCCAAAAATACTGAGATTAAAAGATAGCATTATGCCTTTTGGCAGGGGCAGTGGAATTCAATCTACAACAAAGGAAAACTGAGAGCTACATGAAAGCCACATGTTAAACAAAAATAGAAAACCCAAGTATGACTTAATTCAATAAATCAAATAAAAGAACAAATCCTCTAGGCAATCTCTTTCATGCTAGCACCACATAGCTCCAAGTCATTGTGAGGAGCAAAGGTAGACAAAAAGAATTTCAGGCAAACAATAGGGTGTCCAACAACATGTTCAGAGGTTCATGAAAAAAAATCTACAAAAAGAATAAATCATTCTAAATCTTTTTTTTAAAAGGAAGAAAAGAGGAAAGACAGATGGAAAGCAGGAAAAGTGGATGACGGGAAAGTCAGAGAAGGGAAGGAGGACAATGGTAAGACAGGAAAAGAACTGAGAAGAAGAGAAGGAAAATAAGGGAAGCAAGGGAGGTGAAGAAAAAGAAAGGAAAGGAAGAAAAGGGAAAGAAATAAGAAAATAAAAGATAAAGAAGCCTGCAGATATGTAGATGATAAAGAAGGACATTAAAAGCACGCTTGGCTTGCAGGGACAGGTGACATAACTCAGAACTTCTAGAGGAGAAAAATAAAAAATTCTAGGATGGCAATCTTTGAAAACTGGACAGTAAAAGGGGAACTAAGCCAAAGGGGGGAAAAATAGGGGTGCAAAAACAAAAATAGCAACAAATTTTCAGGTATCCCACTTGTACCATCACAAAAAATACAACAAATTTCATTAAATGAACTTTTTTATATCAGTAGAAGACCAACATAGTAAGGTAGCACTATACATACTTTATTCAAACTTTATTTTTAAAAAATCTCAAATTCCCACACATTAGCAGAGGCAAATTATTTCAAAAAAATTAACAAGTTTCCAAAAGTAGACATGAAAATAAAATTATAGACTTTTTAAAGTTAAAAATAATGAAAATAGTTCATCATAGCATCTATGAAAAACATTTCAAACAATATTTAGGAGAAAATAAATATGAATTAAATACTATTGGAAATGAAAGAAGATATTGTACCTCAAAAATGCACAAGTAAACTGAAAAATGCAGGTCAGATATATCAGTGGAAAAGCAGAAACTAAGACAGACATGCAATGAGATGATTGTTTTACTCAAATACTTGATTTGAAAGAATTAGAAGTTATAAACTACTTGCTAACTCAGTCAAGAACTTGAAGCCCATGGAAAAAACAAAATGAAGTGAAAATAGACTTTGAAGAAGAAGAAATGTGACATGTCACAATGCTTACTTTCAAATCCCCAATATGAACTCAACTATTATGTGTCATATATTGATACAAATTTTTTAAAAACCTAAAAATGTAGGGAGATAACCTACAACTGAGCACAGAGAAGAAGTGACTGGGTGTCACTGTGCTATAGAAACAGATTTAGTGTGTCTATGGCTTTGAGAAAGTTATTTCCACCCATCCTGCTGTATGCATCAGCTAAAATAAAATATCTAATCATAATATATGAACAAGAAAGTAAACAGAAATTAAATGAAATTAAAATTAAATGAAATAGATAATTTCTTAGGGAAAAAAATTACCTAAATGGCACATTAGACTTAGATATCATAAATAGACCAATTTCCCTGAAAATAATGGAAAAAATAATTAACAAATGATCCCATTAAAAAGCGTAGGTCTAGATATTCCTCAGGGAAATTCTACAAAATCTCCAAAGACAAGAGAATCTGGGTGTCTTACAAGTTGTTGAAGGGCGCTCACTGCAAATGAAGAACTGTGTAATCCCCGCAGTGAAGGATGGAGGTGCTGACTTACTGATAGCAAATGTTTCCCATGGCTTCAAGGTTTCCACCTTCTCATGTTATTGGCCATGCAGGAATCCTTCCCCGTGAGTGTGTCTAAACTGTTACCACTAGAAGTTGGCAAGTGTATCTGATAAGGTTTAAGTGATCCCGTGACTATTTCATATAAGATTGTACTACTCATCGTTCCTCTGTTTTCCCTCCCTCCTCTGGATTTGAGAAAATAAATAGTTATATTTAGGAACTTACTTGACAAGGCTCTGTGGGCAACATTTGGGGCTGACAGTGATGCTCATAAGAGAACCAACCAGGGCCACAGTCAACAGCAAGGAAGAAAACAAGCCTTCCAGGTCTGTTTCTGTGAAGAACTGAATTCTGCCAATGATGAACAACTTGCAAATAGTTTCACCCCCAGCTAGCACTGGGACATAGATAGCTATGTCCACCATGGTGAACTGCAATGAGACCCTGAAGATTCTCAGTTTATTTGCAAAACAATGTTTTTAACTAATTATTATTGGCTACCATTCAGCCCAAACACTTTTATGATATATTATTAAGTTAGGATGCACTAGACTATTAAATTGCTTCTTAGGTTATATCTCTGATTTTAGAAAAAGTTAATTACTTTAAGATGGAAATTAATACAGTCCAAAGCATGAGTTTATTTTAACACATGCAAAAGTAAAGAGAGTTTAATTCATATTTCCTTAGTTTCACATCCTTGTGAGCCAAATTGAAAAATAGTTAACATCGGAAATAAAATAATTAAAAATCTTTCATAGGTTAAAGAAGTTTATTAGGGCAACAGACAAAAAATTTCTTTCATGCCAGTCATCCAGGCAGTTGATTGACACCATCATCCACAGAATTCACTGTGTCCCACTTCAGCAGGAATATTCAGGGAATGCTGAGGGTCTAGAAGGGTCTAGAAGACATCACTGCAGCAGCAGCATCATTCAACTGTGAGGCTCAGACATATGGGGTGCAGAAAGGGTAAGTCTTGAAGTCACAGGTATAGAAGGGTAAAGTCATCAATGGTGTCTTCAGTAGTAGTAGCCAAAGCCAGAGCCATAGCCAGAGCCGCACCCATAGCCACAGCCACACAGAGGGCGGGAGCCATAGCCATAGCCACAGCCATAGCCACAGCCCAGGGTGCGGAAGCCAGAGCCATAGCAGGAGCCGTAGCCACAGCCCAGGCCTCCGTAGCCATAGCCCAGGCCTCCGTAGCCACAGCATCCATAGCCGCGGCCGCCATAGTAGTTTCCATAGTAGCTGCCACACATGGTGTTGGGTGTGAGGTTGTCCTTTGGTGGAGGAGGAGTGTAGGTGACTTGAGTGTGGACAGTTCTCCCTGCCGTGCGCCTTTTATAGGTTTATGGGTGGGACCCACTACACAAGTTGCCATTGGCTAAATGAATAAACAAAACAGTAATAATTTTTTTTACTCAGTTTTAAGGCCTGGTTTGGGAGTCACTGAGGAATTTCCTGTTGTTTAGTCACATCTGAATCACCTGTGTGTCAGTAATGAAGATAAATGTCTCACCCACATGGGATTTTAGATTAATTTTTATAAGCAAACTTGATCCCAGAAATAGCACTTTTAATAGGCAATCTGACATGCAATGGACAACCAATAATTTTGCTGACAACCAACAAATCCAGATAATCTCCCTCAAGCTTGAGCTTCCCCATATTAAAACAACTCACTCACTAACCATGTTCTAAGGAAAATGACGTCCTTCAAGTCAGGATAAGACTATAGATAGGGTCATATTTCTGGAGTAAGGTCTCTGCTTTAAATCTTACCCTTCCCACTTACAGTGATGTTACCAGTAAAATGTGTGTTACAGTTGCCTCATCTGGAAGCAGGAGTTATAATACCTAGCTCAGGAGGCAATTTTGAGAATTTAATCAATCTGTATCAAGCACTTAAAACTCTGTCTGGGTGATAGTAAGTATGGGAATAATGTTTGTTATTATTATTATTTCAAATTCTTTTCCTGCATACTAACTTTAGTGGAGAGGTGATGAGTTGGACAAGAGAATGCAGACATGGTTGAGTCTTCACTTAGCGGACTTATAGCACTGAAGATGGAAGAAAGATAAACCTACTTTAAGGCTATGCATTTAAATGTAGAAAAAGGCTTTTCTGAGGAGCAATCTTCACTGAATTCCCCAGCAAACACAGCACAAGGAAATAGACATAAGATGATTGAATTGTGTCTATACTCACTGAATCCCATAGCACAGCCAAAGACTTTTCTGGCTATAGAGCCACAGGGTACAGTAATAGATTCCATAGATACTGGCACAGGATAGATGAAGGTTCTTCCCCCAGCCAATAGCATAACACAGTACGTTAACAGTGTTCACCTCAGGAGCAGGAGGAGGAGTGATGAAATCTTTAATTCAATTGTATTTTAATTCTCAGAGCTAGAAAGTCATTGAGTAAACCCAGAATTGAAAAGAGTAGATATGTTTATCTAGCAGAAATGGGGAATTGAAATGGAATTCAAATTATGTATATTTGTGTATTTGTAAAGTTTTACCCTATAAAATCATTATACCACTTATGTATATAAAGTAAAAAAATTGTATCTATAGAGATATTAGGAAATGTTACTTCTCATGTTTTTGGTAAGCTCTAAAATCATTTAGTGCATTCATCACCTGCTGCTGAAAGAAAAATTTGAGAATATTAGTAAGTTTAAAAATTGAATCAGTCTCTGTTTGCATAGCTTCTGTTATTCCTTCTAACATTGTCATAGAATTTAAATTTGAGCTTTCAGTAAGAAAGGACTTTAAAACTAGGCCACAAAGCAAAAACTTCCATTCAAAGCATGTGATGGTGAAAATCTTGAGTTAGCTATGGAGACATCTTGGGCAAAAAAGGCTTCACTATGCCTTATAAAATAAAAGATTTATGAGAGTTTTGTAATGTTAGTATTGTTTGTGGTGTATGCAAAATAATTTTTAACGAGTGCAACGTTGCATGTGATTTGCCACACCTGCTGCTGAAGAAGTATAAAAGACCTTGTGAAGAAAGTCATGTTCAGACTCAGGAAACCGCCGTCCTTCCACTCCTGAACCATCACCACTGCCTGACGTCATGTTCTACTACGGCAACTACTATGGCCCATACTACGGGGGCTATGGATTCGGTGGCCTTGGCTGTGGCTATGGCTGTGGTTATCGGGGATACGGAGGCTACGGATACTGCTGCTGCCGCCCATCTTGCTATGGCAGATATTGGTCGTCTGGGTTTTACTGAAAAACTCGAGAGCTTCTGGCTCTGCTGAATCTGTCACCCTAGGAAACATGGATTCTGCTGCTGGTCGCGTTCTTCTTATGCTGCCTCTTCGAAATGACAACCTGAATCTATATGATCAAGACAGAGCAGCGGTCATTTCTCTGATTATATTTTTCAAGACGAGAAAAGATACCTTTCCAAATGCCATGCCTTTTTTCCATTTAACCCCTGAGTGCTTTCAATAAATTTAATCTGCTTGCAAATATAATGTGTCCTGTGTTTGTTTCTTTTCACCACCAATTTTGCATGTGGGTGATTTTAATGGACACCTTTGTGTAAATACTACCCCAGGCTTGACAATATCGCTTCCATTTCTTTTCTCTGTTATTTTTGTTCCTCTGTGTATGTTGCGTACTGTCAAAAGCTTAGGACCAACGTGGGTAAAGTTGATGATTTACTTCAAAACATACCTAGAGTCTGGTGCCTGCATGCAGCTCTCCACCTTTGTTTTCCCAGTGAACAGACAAACACATCCACATTTTACATGGTGCTTCCCTGAGACTCCTAGGTCGTCTGCTTTCTCGCTGTGCTGTGGCAGCTTTGCCAGAGGAAAACCTCTCATCTGCCTGTCATGTGGACTCAGCAAGAATGAGGCACGGGGACTGCAGTTCCAGTCCTCAGAAATCAATGTCTTTCTAGTAAGCTGATGATGGATTATTTGGGTTATGAAGTTCACTTTCATATACACATTCAGTTATTCATTTGTTCATTCTTTCATTAGTCAGCTTCAAAAGCACACTAGACATGTTGTGTTGAGAGTGCTCTGCACATGAGTATTTGAGATCGTTTCTATAGGCTTCAGGGATATGTATCACCCATGAAGTTCTGACATTTGTATAGTATTTAAATGTGGAAACAGAATATTCTGCTCTCAATTTTTTCCAAAAATATTTTAGTGAATTTTCATCCCATTTGTTAAAAAAAATGCTCAGTTAATTTCAAGCAATAAACTTTTGACATGAAGGAAGATATTCATTCCCCTGATTTAAGAAAACAAATTGCTTTTAACAAGCAATTTATAAAAATTAACAAGCTTAAGTATTATAATAATTTGGTGAAGATAGCAGTGCAAATAGACTGAAGTAAGAACTAGAACCCCAAATCTAGGCATTTTATATTCTTAAACCATAATTTATTAAACTATTAAAATATATCTGTGACAGTATGAAGTATTATTGCCGTACCCAATTTTTATTCTTTATGTTAATGAATACTAGTGACTGATAAAAAACTACTACATTCATTTAAGAGTGCAGACTCAGTATGCTTATTTGTATGGTTTATTTACCTAAAAGTTTCAAAAGATCATTGTCCATATTAGAGTTTCTCAAAGTATCCTTAGAGAATGAATGAAAGACCTAAATATAGTTCCAGGGGTTCCTGAAGGCCAAAACTATGGTGTGATCATTTATAAGCTATGCCTTTTATCTTTATAATCAAAGATGTTGGGACTACAGAGGTAATGAGATGACCATCAGTCCTTTATAGTAACATGTGCATAAAATCTGTGCTTTCACACACATCTGTAAGCAACTCTGTATTTATATATAAACATCTTCGAGGAGCTGTGATTTGTTCTGTGACCCACATTTCTGCTGCTACTCTCATTTCAAGAGCAAAAGAGGTCCTGAGAGACCCCAGGTGTGGCACTGGGGTCTCTCAGAGGTTATTCAGTGACGCAGTAGACCAGAACATACTGCCTACACGTTTTCTTGGGGGAAAGATACTTCAGGCAACTGCATCACTCCCTACATTTCCATCTACCTTCTAACTTTTAATTCAAGAAAACAAAACCACCTCTATCACTTACTTTATTTTTCTTCCAATATAACGCCAATATAATGAGAGGAAGGAATCTCCATTTCCTAGGCAACCAGAGTGCAGTGCTTTTGATCATCCATATAGAGACCGAATAATATGCACAAACAAAAACCAAATGTCATTGGGAGCACTCTAGTGTTTAAAAATACACCCACCATTTGAAAACCTTTTCATAGCCTAAGTTAGGAAATACATTTATTTTGCATGTGAGCAAGTCATATTTCATTGTCTCAGCAACTAACTTTAAAAACTCACTTTGAGTTCTTCCTCTGAAATGCTGTATGTTTCTCAAAGGTCCTTACTGAATGAAAAATGCCAAGGCAATGGATAATTTAAAATATTATTCCACATGCTATTACTAGTATGGGATTATAGCCCTACAGCTAGAAGAGTAACTGCCTAATAAATCTTTTCAAAAAAATGCATTAACAAAGTAAGTCATGTTAAAATATTTTTCTCTGAAACTCCGTACTTTTTTCAGACTGTGAGAAGACAGAGTCAGGAACTATCTCTGGATTGTTGATGTACCAATAATATTGACCTATCCAAAAGGTAGTGGTTACTTCTTAGGGGTTCTCTGTTCAGTGCTTTAAATTGCACATAACTATACGAAGAAAAAGTGACATCCCCTCAGCCCTTCATGTACCTACATCACAACTGTGAATAGACCGAATGCAAAAGACCTATAATGATTACTCAGTAAATTGATCAGTCTTTTACCTTCTTTATCGAATTGATTCTTAAAAATAAGATGGCAGATGTCAATGGGTTTGGGCAGCATATAATGTTTCGTGTAGGTTCAATTACATTAAAGTTCGAATCACATTAAATTTATCTCAAGTATTTATCAATTCTTTGTGATTAAACACATTCAAATTAATGTAAAAGCATGTTTTCCAAATCTACTGCCTCATACTTGGTAGATTAATTCGATAATGCAGCTATGTTTATATTTAACATTTATCAAGATATTCATATGACAATCACTGTCTAACCAGATTTCAGTCAACTGAACTCAGCAAGCATTCTGTTTGTCTCTTTCAGCTTTTATCAAAACAAACCCAGATATGCATCTCCATCTCCTTTCTAGCCAATCTCAGCAAGGAGCACTTCAAACATGGAATAGAAAGATTCATTTTAAAGTTCAACCTGATTTGTTACCTCTTCCAGGCGAGAATCTAAATCCTTTCACTAGTGAGAAGTATTCTCTGCATCAGGAACTTGCTTCATCTAGTTTTCTGAACAGAATTGAAAACCTCACACAAGTAATTCCTGGCTCCCTGCGACGATTCCAATACCTTTGAACCTCACTCCTGGTTCAGCAGAACAGCTTGTATCAGACGGAAATGCCAGGGAAGTAATCTGGGCTTTGGAGGCCATCAGACCAGCCACCAAGGACAGAAATAAAAATGATTCTGCCCACTGAATCTTGGTATGAAAGTCACCGTGGAAATTGGAACTAACACTGGACAGAGCAATGCTTTTACTCATACAGCATATGACTAGCAGATCCTAATACTTTTCAGGTAAGGCAAGTTTCCTGTGCCCCGGTCTCAATGCAGTAGCAGAAAAGACCATTCTGCCTTCCCCATAGAGCCTGAAATACTGAAATGTGGGCCCCTCCCTTATACACTCAGTAGAAGGAAGAAATAGATTGAATTTGTAACAGGGAAAGAAGATTCTACACAGGGAATGAGGCCAGCACAGAGCGTGGTGGGTGGCTGTTTATTTCTAGGTAAAGAAGTGCTTCAGGCCCAAGGTTCAGGTTGAAGGAGACAAATGGAACGAAAAGACTGCATGCAGCTGATCAGCTTTCCCAACACCCTGGGTCCCCGGGATAACTGTAAACACTGAGGAACCAATAGGGAAGGAACCAATGGAGAAGGTATACACACCTTTTCTGAACACTCCCGTACTGTCCAAGGAGGAGCCCTAGGTTGATACAAATAAATTTGATACAGCCCAACAAAGGAAAACAAATCTTTCCAGTGTCCACCCTATTTTCTATGGAAAGATCAATCTTTTAACATCTCACAGAGAAATGAAATATATAAAAGAGCATTTCATTTTATCACTTTGTAAGATTTTAAGCTATAATAAAAATTACAGATGGAAGTATAGATACTCTTATGACGGCATTTGAATGTACGTCACATCAGTCTATCCATTATGAAGCACTGATGAGATTATTTTCCTAAAGCAGAAATAAGTCTTATGACCCAAAAATATACAGATATCATGACAGAATCTTTTTATTTCATGTAGACTATCTCCCTAGGCAACTATGTACTTAGATAAATAGTTGGCTTTTGTTTAATTTTGTAAAATCCTGAAAATTTGCTAACCAGCCCACTTTGACACAGATTTGCAAATGGAACAATTATTGATTTGTACAATTAAAGACATGGTTTAACCATGAGACTCTGGAGTGAAAGCAGAATATTTAACCTATGAGAATTCTCCTAAAGAAAGATAATAGGAAATTTTTTCATGTAAACTGCAGTGAATTCCACTCTTTCTGAAGGTGTACATGAAGCAGATAGTGACATACACACTGAATTCATACCTCTCTGAACCTCCCCACTTGACATCATGAGCTTCTTCAGCAGCCACTGTGGAGGATTAGGGTGTGGCTGTGGCTATGGACACCTGGGCTATGGCTGTGACTGTGGTGGCTATGGACATGGTTGTTGCCACCCGTCTCACTGTGGGAGATCCTGACCCTGTGAAGTTCAGTGAGAAACTTCTAGAGATACTTTGGAAATTCTGTCCTTCTATTTCTCGACACAAGTTTCTGGGTTTTTCTCTTTTTCATATAGCAATGGTCCGTGTCAGGCTAACAGATGTGGTGAGGAGAGTTTAAATTCTACATTCATCAACTCAGTTGAATGGAAACATCTGGAATGTCTTTCTTTATAAAGAATTTTTTTGATTTGTTGCTCTAAAACATTTATCACCTTATATGCAATTTGTTCAACATTGTTCCTGTGAGGATAATTTTATTTCAATTTCAATGAAATCTAAATGGACACTACCGCTGTCTTTTATATTATGTTTGATACACTTGTTATACACATATGTATGAGAGAATGTGATTGTGACAGGAACATCTACATGGTACAGGATGTCAAAAGTCATCCCATACAAATTACTTCTAAATAAAACTTAAGTTTGAACACTCTGTCATCACTACAGTCATCCACACCTGATCCTACTAAAACACTAGCCTAGATGCTAAATTTTTAATGCATAAAATACTATAACAGGACCATATTTCACATCACCATCTTCTGTTTTCAGCAGTCTTGGGCTGTTTGGTTCTTTCCTTGAGTATTTAGGACTAGACTTATTTGATTTTGTATTTGTATTTGTATTTGTATTTGTACTTCATATCACTCTAAACAATGACCTTGTGATTTCTAGAATATAAACTCAACACATATGTCAAGTCCAATATTCGCATACCACATGAATCAGTGCACCTTTTTTATCTTTGAAAATTTACCTTTGAAATTTCCACCTTTTAAAAACATTATCATATTAGGCATAAATTTCAGGTCTGTACTTTCAAGAAAAATATTTGTAAGTTTTGCACTCACAGATTCACTTTTGATGTTATAGAAATATTTATGCTAAATAAAACTTTCCTCCAGAAAAAATAAAAGAATCTGAATAGTGTGATTTCAACATCAGTCCAAGACATATTTTGACCTAAAATTTTGTGTCATTTTGATCTTCATATTAAATTATGAACCTTTCTCCTAAATGACTGACAGATGACTTTGAAGTTTGAAATATCAATATGATGCACATTGCAGATAATATTCTTTAAGAAAAATATATGTGCCCAGAAAATGGTGTGAGAATTTCATATTTCAATTAATTTTAATATAAGTTATAAGATCACTTAAGGGCATTTATGATTTGCCAAAAGTGTTGGAAGCTATGCCTCATTTTCTCATCATATAAAATATTTTAAACTATATATCTCTCTGGTATAGTGGGATTTTCTCAAAATAGTTTATTCAAGTATCACAATACATTCTATGAGAGAAGTAGAACCCTCTTGTAATACTGTTGATATAATTTACATGGTTCAGCACCTAGGACAGTTCTTGGAAAACTAAAAATGGGTGTTTTCAATTTAATGAATAAAGTGAAGACTAATTAATGATTAAGGCTGTCAAACCCCTGTTAATATTTTATGTGAAGTTTGTTCTTTTAAAATAAGCATGTGAGGAAGCATGTCTATTAAAATGTTTGCTTATTTTTCTCTATTTAGATCCTCAATGCCCAAATTCAAACCTTGTCAGCCTGGGATCAGAGAAGATGATGAATTCATTGGTAATGCAAACATGCTCATAATCCTAGCACTTGAGAGGTTGAAGCAGGAAAATCACTGCAAGTTCGAAGACAGCCTGGGCTACAAAATGAGCTCAATGCCAGCCTGAGCTGCATAGCCAGACCTTGTCTCAAAAGATTAAAAAAAAAAAAAAAAGGTAGAGGCCTTGTACCACCACCCTTCATTCTATACTTTTGGGACCATGAATGCATGACAAGCAAATACAATGTATAAAACCCTCTGATTTTGATGATGAAGGAATTGGGTTGTGTGTGTAAAACTGTTTAACAGAAATAAAATCAAATTATTTTTGTATATGATGGCAAAACCTTTATCAATTCTTTAATTTCTTGTATGACACTGTTTTTAAAGTGCTGCTTTAATAACCTTCATGGATAATGCAATTTTACAAATGAAATATCATCATTTTCATTTTTATCACATCCGTGGCTTAAAATTACAGCTTTAAAACTGTGGGAAATATTTGTATTTTTAAAACAAAGTCATCAAAGAAAATATTGATAAAAACAAGAGAACCACATATTGCTTAGGCCTGCTATTTCTAACTATTGTTTCTTGTTAGCAATCTTATGAAACTCAGTGTTACTTTTAAAAAATTTAGTAGTAAACCTTCCCTGATATGAAAATGAAGAGAATGAAGGTTTTGAATAGCATAGAGAGAATAGAAAAGCTTAAAGGTATTGTTAGAGTCTTTTGAATATCAGCAGATTAAATAAAATTGCATCAAGTGCTATTTGTCACATGTTTGCAGGTAAGCTGAATATTTTATCACACTGTGAGCGCCTTCATTCATTCTTCCAGCCAAATCCACTCACATCCATCCAACCAGTGTTCATATACAGACCACAGATTTGGCAGAAAATCTACTGGTGATTGGCCAGCCACCTCCTTATGTTGTCTGATTCTACCATGCACCATAAACTATTTCACATCAGATGGTGACCTTGCTGGCTTCTTCAGGAAAATATGGCTACAATTCATTAGAAGTTAGAATTTTTATCAACTGGAAAAAATTCCAATGCATGCAAATGATCCATTCTTTACTTATGTTACTTATTTATTCTAGCTGAAGCTGCCGCTGTTGCTGGAGGGCTGTGACTAACCCTTCCTGGAACTTGACCTGCTGCTCCTCTTAAATACATTTCTAAAAAATAAGAATTGAATTTTCAGTGTTTCCATTTTCCTTTTTGGAAATTTTGATATTTTGGAGTTAAATCTCTATAAACTGTAATTTTGGAGGTTTCAGACATTACAGTTTTTATACTTCAGGAATTTGCTCTTCAGAGGTTTCAGAATTTGAGATATAGTGTTCAGCATTGTGTCAATTTGAATTTTTATCAGCATTGTCCTACTGTGGTTTATTGACCACAGCCAGTCCCAAGGCCAGTACAATGATACTATTAATTTTTTCTATAAATTCTGGAATAGGTACATGTACATTCAGAGTTTTATTCACTAATGATTAGGAAAATAATCTGACCTGAGCATTGTCCTATGATCAAAGAAAGGCAAAAAATAAGAAAATGAACTAAGTAATGTGTCACTTTATTACCTAACAATGTTTTTTCAGAAAACAGTGAACATACCTTACACACACAGCAAGTGAAAATAGTACTTAACAGCTACTAGAACTGCAAGAGAAGCAAGCATTAGTGAATATTCTCACTACTTTATATACTCTCTGCTAGATCTCAAAACCACAAAATTGTGGGAATCAGAGGAAATATAACTTTCATTTGATGAGTTCCTCTCTCTCTGAGATGAGTAAGTCCTAGGAAAATACCTACAGCACAGACAAGAACCACACAGCTGTCTAAAGCCATGATTCTTCATTTTTGCCTCAACTGTAACATGGTTTCGACCTTCACTGACTTTCACATCTCTTATGCACATCTACCATTATTTGTATGTAAACATAAACAAAAAGGCTGTGGTCAAAGAGTTCTGACTAACCAAGTCTCTGATAAGCACAATGTTAGAAAGAGTAGAGCTAGTTACTAACTTACCAAAGCATACATTTATCATTCTTCTCATGAAGAATCCTTACGTGCAATCTCAGTTGGAGTGGTGTCAGTAAAGAATGTCTCAAATATTGAAGCTATTTTACAAAAATATTCCCTGAGTCACACTTTTCTCCAAGGTGTGATCTAGAATTTACACAGGCTATTCCTGCTGTCTTCATGAAGTTCTTTGGACTCCCCAGGCTGACATCAAGTTCAAGACCCAAACCAGGACACTATGACTACTTTGACTTGAGACCATGGGAAAATCCTGTATTTAGAAGACATAAAACAATTTTCAAGAGACTCATGTACTTGTGAATGCCAATAGTTTTCAATCTGAACTTTCTTCATGATTAGTGAGTGAGTGACATGTATACATTATGTTTTAATTCCTATAGAATGCATACACATACACATAGATAGATAGATAGATATTCACAAAACCAACATGGTTGCAAGTCACTCTTTTATGATTAAGTATTATGAGAAAATGCTGCCTTCTATGGAATTTGTTTTAATATATTCAGTGGAACTAAAAAAATCTCTAAATATTATACAGAAATAGAGGGGACTAACAGCAGAATATTGAATATTATTAAACAACTGTGTCACATGTTTGTGTGACTTCAATTCTTAATGTACCTTTATATATGCATGAGAAGTCACTTATTAAAGTAAATAAGATGCAGGAAGAGCTTACCTTTCTTGAAGTTCATTGTTTCTCTGTGTAGAAGATACCAACAAAATATATGCAAAAGTAATGATTTAAATTTGAATATCAAGATTTAAAGTTTATCAGTGATTAAACTAGGTAAAACTTGTCAAATATTTTAAAATAAAACAGAAGTATGGGTTTAACAAGAAAATAAAAAGTTTCAAAAGCACAGGATATAATCACAGGAATGGTGACTCAGTTACAAAGATGTCTTGCTTAAAAGAGTTTCATATTGTTTAACAAAAAATATTCAGGAAGAATACCAATGCAAATCAATAGGAAATATTGCATGTGATCAATAGGCCTTTTTATATGACCCACTTACCACTGAGGGTGCCTGTAAAGGACCTGTGTAGACAGTGATATTCAAAGTAAAGAAAGTTCCCCTGTGCCTCACCAAATTGTCCACTTCTGACACCATATGCTACTATGGTAACTACTGCAGAGGACTGGGTGCAGCTATGTTGGCCTGGACTGTGATTTCCTTAGCTAGGGCTGTGACTGTGGAGCCCTTGTCCGTGACTGTGGTTGTGGCAGTTATGGCTGCTGCTGCCCATCTTGCTGCGGGAGCCCTGGTGCAATGGCTTTCACTGAGAAACTCACAAAGAAACTCAGCCTTTGGTCTCTGTCACTTGACCTCTCTCAGCCTATCTTCATGGTTCATCATGTGACTATTTCCTTTGTCTATTCTAAAGTGTCAAATTTTTCCTAAAGTAACTAAATTTTTTTTAAATGTTAAGTTGCTAAAATTCTCCTCTGAACTATTTCACAAATTTTTGGAGAAACTTTTTCTTTGATGCTGTGCTACCATTAAAATATTCAATCAATTTCTATGTGAGAAAATCTATATTTATATTTTAATAAAATTTTACCTTATAGAAAATATGGATTTGTGGCATTTAAATTTACCTATCTTCATCTCTCTCTCTCTCTCCATATAGATATAGATAGATAGATATATATATAGATATAGATATAGATATAGATATAGATATAGATAGATATAGATACAGATATAGATACAGATATAGATTAGATAGACATAGATATAGATAGATATAGATATAGATATAGATATAGATATAGATATAGATATAGATTTAGATTTAGATTTAGATTTAGATATAGGTGTGTGTGTGTGTGTGTGTGTGTGTGTGTGTGTGTGTGTGTGTTTGGCTGGCCTGGTAAATAAAATGGGAAAGAAGAAAACATGAAAGCAAGAAAAGATTTTGGATCATCCTGAGGCAATACGGAGGTCAGGAAAAACAAGTGTGTGTCATCAAATTATTCAAATTTTTTTTATTTCTTGTGGTTGTTTAATTGGTGCTCATTCTTGTCACTGCAGTTTCAGACCCTCGCTCTCTATTTCCATGTTTCTGTGTGGATGTGTCTGTTCCCCATCTTCACCGTCAACTACCATACAGTTTCCATGTGCCTCCCTGGCCTGCTGGCAAACCATTCTTGGGAGGACAAGAGAAACTCTGATCTGTGCTATCCTCAAATTTTATCAGTTTAAACTTATCCCCGCTATTTCTGATTTAAAGTATGTCATGAAATGCAAAGATAGCAAAACAAACTGATCTGGAACAGGCCAACCCCAGCATTCAATTCAGAGTCTGCTGTAATACATAACACAGATCACTCTTCAGGTGAAGGGAGTAATTAAAATCTCAATAAAAAAGAAACTAACATCAGGAATTACTTCATTCTCTTTTAAATCACTGGTTTCTCATTTGTAATTCCAGGATTCCCTTTGAGGACACAAAAGTTCATCTCCCAATTCACTTCAGATTTCCACCTGTGCCTGTAACTCTGTTCAAAGCAATGATGAATAGCATTCTCTCTGATGGGATAGTCGTCTGGCAGTGTACCATTTTGAATGCAAGATTTCTCTTTAATTTGATTTGTAGAAAATTCCAAGATTTGGAATAAAAGATGAGTGCACACTTGTTTATATTTGAAAAGTCAACAATACCAAAGATATTTAAAAAGATCAACACATGTGGCCAAAATGAAAGCAAAATTTGTAAATCATTTTTAGAAGCTTGCACTGTATGCATTGTATAAAGTGATAAATCATTTACACAGAATATACAATATTCAACTGAAAATTTCCCTTCAAAAATTTCTAAAATCTTATCATATCATTTGTTGTTTCAAAATGCTGGTAAAAGACACTAATCTATCATCCTATAATAGTACTGACTAGACTATCATAAACAAGCAATATGTATGAAAGCTCTTCTACCTCTTATGATGAGAGAATTAGAACTGACTGATACCAACTTTCTTTATAAACCATAAACAAAATGGGACAAAATTGCATTTGATAGATGATAAGATACATAATTCAAGGGTATATTTGTGTATGTAATTTTAGTGAAGTTCTTCAACTATTACCTGAAGCAAGATATCATTCAATGAATCACTTTGTTGTGTTCTTTTTACTCACACAATGACTTGCTTTTGACCTCTGTAACCATAAGGGATCAGAAAAGGTTACTTCCCTCACATTGAAATGTCCACCTTAAGGAGCACCCTGCAGCAGTCTCTCTGATGTGAAGTCCTTCCTTTACAGAGCACCAGGCTTCTCAAATAAGAGCAAAAGAGCCATAGGTCTCTGACTCATCAAACACTTTGTACAGAGCAGACTCTGCAGAAGAAAGAAAATATGACCAAATGTAAGACTGATAATTTCTGAAAATCAACAATAGGAGCAATTTTTATACATGCAAATCTAAACTCAATTTGATTTGCAATCTGTGAATTGGCTGTGGATGTATACAGGGAACAGAAACGTGATTATATTTTGACATTCACAACTCTGAAATTTCACATTTTTGTTTTCTTATAAGTGAACTTCTTATGTCTTCAATATTGAGATTTCTAGTCCAACCTCCTGTGTATTCCATTTTCCCTTATGCATTTACTACTTTGCATAGGATTTATCTTTTAATTTAGGATATCATTATTTTAATATTTGCTACCTTAAACATCTAACACAAAGCATAATCACTTCAATGTTAGATTTTGACCACATATTTATTTCAATTTTAAAGTGATACAAAACCTACATTAAACATTTTGGAAGTACCTGTTCATCATCTCAACACTGGATGCTTCCAATTAAAATAATTAAATTTAATGTAGCTTCCAGGGAATAATTTAACATCTTCAAATGGCTTTGCAACTTTGCTATAATTTATAACACATAATGCTGTCAACAAGAAAACAGATCTTAATTAGGCAACCTAATTTCAATGATAATAGTAATGTACTAATTCGTTCATATAAAGGTCATTAGCATATAGTTGGCCCTCAAAGAATATCACCTAAATGAAGGAAAGTCATTTTCTTAAATGATGGTGCATAGCAAACCATGTAACTTTAATGAATTTCAATAACTCATTTGGAAGCATAGAGGAATTGGATCTGTGCAGCTCTATACAAACACCCATCAGCAGAGTCTCACTCCAAAAGATGATAGAGTATGTAGTGCACTGCTTTAGTAAATCTGCACACAGGAGTGATAGGAAATCCTAGTTTGGATGACCTTCTTTTTCTTTAACTTTACCATCCTTAAATACAATAGATGTCTAGCATACCACTTTGTTGGGACTGTGCAATAACTCAATGAGGTTGGCTTGAAAACATGATCTTTAAATAAGTCTTGTTTACTTTTTAGCATAAGAGAAAAATAAAATAAAGACATTACTCACAAAAATACAATCATTCACCTCTGTGTGGACTGCTGACATTTTATTGAGTGATTATTCTCAATTATAATTACAGCACTGATTATATGTTGTGGAACAAACAATAAAATATTTAAAAGATTCTGCACAATGCAATTGTCAACATTCAGCCTGAGAACACAGATTCTCTGCTACCTGACTGAACTTCCAATTTTTGACTGGGTGAGCCAAAATAGAAACCTCTGTGATCCTTGATCATGGACAGCTACCTGCAGGACAATATTCTGGTCCAGAGGGTTCCATCAAGGTTCTACCTGAGTGGTATGACCTACAGGTAGACTGTTTTGTTTCCTAACTAACCCTACACCAATACTCATATCAGACATGACAAATTTATCTCTCACTGTTATGAAAACAATAATACAGATACAGTATTTCCAATTTTGGTTAATCTAAATGGGATAACTTATAATTTGTACAAAAGCTTTACATGCTGTTACTTATTTTTATGTATGTTCACTTTGAACAAATAAGTTCATGTTTAATAAATTATGATGTCTTATAAATTTGTGCTTTATTGTATTTATATTAGTATCTTCCATTTTTTTCTTCTTTTGATATTTTATATGTATTATATATTAGAGAAAAGAATGAAGATACATAGTGAGAAACACAGAGATGGAGAAAAAGAAAAATAGTGAATAGAACTGTCTTTGGAAAGCTCTGTGATTTTGGCGTACTTACAAAGTTAACAGTCTGAACATCTCTCTGTGTTTTTATTTAAGTTCATTACTAACCTGCAGTCATGTGAGTCAGAAGCCCCAGTGACATTTGATCAGTGACTGCCAAAATATGGTCATATTCTAAATTTTGAAACTAAATTTTCGTCAACCGAAAGTCCTTTTATCCTACCATTATTAAACAAAACCCTCCTTCTCAACTTTTTGATGCTGTAAATGTTGGTTGAATTTCTTAACATAGTGCCTCAGAAGAGATGTAATCTACTCTCTACCTGTCATCCAAATGGTGCGTACAGTATAGAAAAAATCTTGGCAGTCACCAGAATGTTTCCTCATCTTTTAGACTAAAATCTTTCACTAAAATCCACAGTTGATGAGCTGCTGAGCTTAGACCTTAAATGTCTCCCAAAAGACCTTATATTAAACATGTAGTACCCAGGGTGTTGCCATTGGAAGTTTCTGGAAACTTTGAGGGCCGAGGCTACTGAGAAATCTTTGTGGGTATAATGAAATGTCTCCAGAATGGACTGTGGCACCCTACTGCCTTCCTTGTACTCTATCATTTTCTGACTATGAGATGAACAGTTTTACTCCACCACCCATTGTCGTTTTGCCTCTAAGGATTGGGGACAGTAGACCACAGATCATACCCTCCACAGAATTAAACAAAAGCAACCTTTGTAATTCGATGGTGAGAATTACATTGTAATTCGATGGTGAGAAATTTCATTGTAATGATGGAAACATTATAACACAGCAGCCCAGAATAACACTCTTGAATGTGTGGAGTCACTACATTCCTCTTATGACACGATTTCTCACATACTGTGATTCTTTTGTTTTTTGTTTCCTGATTTGTGTTTTGTGTGTGTGTGTGTGTGTGTGTGTGTGTATGTGTGTGATGTTTGTTCTCATTTTTGTTTGTAATGGGAATCAAACTCAGAATCTTGCACTTGCCAAGCAGGTGCTTGTGCCACTGATCTATATCCCCAGTCCACATGTGATTCTCTATTTTCCCTTCAAGCCCCCAAAATGGATTTTTCCACTTGCTCTATTTTTTCTTAAAAATTCACATGACATTCAGAAATAACAATGAGATAACAGAAATTTACATGCTGCGATATGAATTAGGCAAATATCTGCCTGATTAAAATTTTCTGATTTCCAAGAAATTATATACCTTACTAAAAGGCTGTTTAGTCATCATCATATCTGAAAATTTAATTCTTTTTCTTCCAAAAACTGGAGATTGTACCTAGAGACTATTCCATGTTAGCTGAGTGGTCTATTATTGAGGACAATCTCAACCCTAAGTTAATGCTGACAATTAAATTCTAACAAATCAGCACTCATGCCAACCATTATTTGGCAATGGGAAATCTGTCTTAATTATTTGAACAAATGTCCAGTATGGATAACATTAGAAAAATATTTTGCCCAGTGAACAAAAGTAAGGATTTCTTTTATTTAAAAGAGGAAACTTTTGCTTTTTTTTTTCAAAAACAAGAAATTTCTAATGTGATTTTACTATCTCCAGTGTTTCATGCTATGGGCAAAAGAACCCCTAACAAAGAAAAAAAAGGAACAGGAGTCAATGTCATTGACTATTAATCTTGACCTGTCAACTGCTTTGGATTAAACCTAGTATAATAATAAAGCATGCACATGGGAATGTCTGAGTAAATCTTGCTCCTGGGTGTGTGTGTCTGTAGGTCATAGAGGAGTGACTCTGAGAACTATACCAAAAATAGTTCCTCTGTGACACTGTTACCATGCTCTTCTTCCTTGCCATCATGACCTCTGTAGCATTGTTCCTCCACATCCTTCCCCCATTATGTTTCTGCCTTGAAGCCTGCCAATAATAGATTGAAAATATGAGCCAGTAAAATCTTTCCTCCCTTAAATTGTGGATTTTGGGTGCTGTATCCAGCATTGGGAAAGTTTACTAATACAGAAAATTAATACTCCAAGTGAGGCAGTGAATGTAACTGTACATGACTATATGGAATAGAAGCCTTTGGAACTGGTTTGTGGGAAATGTTTGAAACAGTTTGGAGCCATGGGCTACAATACCAGGGATCAAACTCACCACCTCATGTTTGGCAGATAGGCCCTTCTCCCGATGAGCTAAATCCCCAGCCCTACAGAAGCTTTAAAATTCTATAAGTACAGCCTAAGGGGTGGTTTTGGCTGACAGGACAATAGGTAGTAAAACTAGGCTCAGGTGGTTTCATGGAGAACAAGAACTCTACTAGCAGTTAAACTAAAGGCCTGGTGTTATTCTCTGCCAGAAAATTTGTGTATATTTTGGACATGTACTGAGACTTTTGTGTATATTTGTGTATATTCTGGACATGTACTGAGACTTTATAGGTGACTGTCTTTAAAAGCAGTGAACTAATTAATCTGGTGGAGGAAACATCAGATCACTCCAGTGCTCAGTCTATGGAATGGATACTGGTGGCTGCACTTAGCCAGAATTATGTTAAGAATTAATGACATAAGGAAGAGTAAAAAAAATTGGAAAACTCAAATTTTGGCCCATATGCAGTATGCATAAAATTATGGATAAGGGAAGTATACCTTCTAAAGATATTAGCACTATTAAAAAGAGACAAATTACTTCTGTATAGGGAGTAAAAGACAGAAAGTTCAAAATCAGATTCCAGTCATTCCACAATCAGGGGTGAAAAAGTATAAATCTCTCATTTAACAATATCCTTTAGATATCTGCTCTAGAAAGACCTTTTACAGAATTGGTTCCCTAGAATTCCTTTTACTGTGCACATCCACCTAGATATTAAGAAACCCAACTACACCTTGAGCTAGAAACTGGCCTTGGTCTCACCAATATGATGCTGTTTTTACTGGTATACAGAATGTAAGAGTTGTGGGGTCAGGATGGCTTCCACCCAGATTTCAGAGGACTGGGAGGCAATGATATACTGGGAGGACAATAAGTGAATCTGTGGGACTGAATTCACAGCTCAGTGGTGACTTCAAGAAATTGGAGATGTCAGAAATTTTGAATGTTTGCTAAGGAAAGCTACAGACCTTGACTCAAGCAAGCCCAACATAGAGGTCAAATAGTATGCAATGATAAGTACTTAGGAATGACAATGCTCAGGCCATTTGGAACCTACATTTTATCACTGTGTGCCTGCAGATCCTGTATATGGAGTTATAGGACTCAATGTTTCCTTCTTGGGTCTTTACACTGTTTTGGTCCAATTCATTTCTATTCTAATGTGATTTTACTATCTCCATTGTTTCCTGCTATGAGCAAAAGAACCCACTAACAAAGAAGAACAAGAGTCCATGTCTTTGACTATTAATCTTGACCTGTCAACTGCTTTAGAGTAAACCTGGTAGAATAGTAAATTTCCAAATTTCATAATGGGAAGTGTTGCCCTATTCCATATAAATTGTTTTTCATTTTAACAGAGATTTTAAAATGACGCAAAGCTAAGAGTTTACCTTTAGTCTCAGTATCAACTTGTTGTTTTAGCAAGTGTTTTGAAATTCTGTATCATTGTTTCCATTGTTTTTTTGTTGTCATTTTGCTTTGTTTTTAAAATAAAAAAGTGGCAAAAGTCCAGTTAGTGAAAAAAAAAAAAGAAAAAAAGAAAAGTGCTGTAAATGTGAAGACTTTGAGGATAGGATTATTGTGCCTCCAGGTATATGGGGGTAGTTGTGTTATGTTAGAAGAAATAATGAATTTGTATTATTCTTATTTGCAGATGAAGTACAGTTTAAGGAGCTTTGTTTGGGTGTGAAGTTGACATAAGATATATCATGACCATTAGTCTTAATCTGTCAACTTCATTAGACCAAAAATGTCTACTACATTAGTAAAGCATGTCCCTGAGTGCATCTGGGTGGGTCATAGACACACAAATTTGGGGACACTATGGTTTCTTTCTGCACTGTTCCCTTGACCTGATTCCTAGACTTCATAATAAAAGAGGTTTTGCTCCACTTCTCCTTCCTCTATGATAGTTCTGCTTCTGACGTAGTTGATCATAGACTAAAAATATAACACAATCAAAGATTACCTCCTTTAATTTTGGGGTGTCAGGTATTATGTTCAGCAATACAAAAGTGGTCTATTGCACTGTCACAACATGTAACATTTTAAAAATTATTGAAATAAGTTTGGGGAAAAAATAAATAACTGTGTGATTAAAAGAGGCTCAGGGATACAAATTTCTATTTAGAACTTCTAATAATATAAGTTAGAAGCCTGGGAAAACCAGGTTTTTCTATCAGGTCCATGAATTTGTCACTATTTAAGTATTCAATAAAAAAATGAGTATTACTGGCAGGATTTGTGGACTAAGGAAATATATATTCATCAATTCTACAAACAGAGGAAGCTTCTTCCTTAGGAGATTTTTGAATAGCTGATTTTAGAAAAATAACACATAATTCCTATTGATCTTTTTGTCAGACTCTTTGAGCTATAGTCTTACTAGGTCTGTGCTATTTTATGTGAGTGTTATTTTAATAAATTTCATTGACAACTTTTGACAGTATTCCCACTGATATTTTATTTACCAGAAAACTGCAAAGTAATGCACTGCTTTTTTCCCCTTGAATATACTCAGAGACTTCTTAAAAACATGTCACTGATGTAATGGTACGCTATTTCTACTAGCAGATCAATCTTCCAATTAAAAAAATACATTAAGGTTAAGGATGAAGCATAGAATTCAACCATGGTTTCATTTACAACACCTTTATATTAGACAACAAAGTATAGACTATCTGGAGTTTTTGCCCTTAAAATGGTTGAAATATCTGAATCCACATATACTAAATGGTTGAAATATCTGAATCCACATATACTGCCAAAAGGTAGATATATCATTAAAATCACATGTAAATATAATTCACTAGCTGAAAATTACATGGAGAATCATAATCTGGGTAGTTACACAGAACAGCTTATCTACAAATTCTAATAATAATAATGACTAAAAATTCCTCAAAAGAAATAAAGCTAGGAAAAATCATCATGATTTTAAAAGAATATATTATAATGATCAAGTTAAGATACAACAGCCTAAATTGTCCAGAAAACAAAATAAAAATGTCAATAAAATATATAAATAAAAATTAAAATAAACAATAAATGCTCACAAATAATGAGAAAGTGATTTCAGTTGGAAATGAATCATAAGAAAACTCATTTGAGACTGAGGATTTAGATCAGTGGTTCAATTGCTTGCCTGGTCAATGTGAGTTTGTGAGTTCAATCCCTGGTACAAAAAAGAAAAAGAAACCTCAATTGTTTAGGTAGAAGAAAAGTGAACAGCCAGGTTTATTAGATTCTTCCTGGGCCCTTCTAACTGTGAATGTGTTTCCTGAGTGCTTCACTGAATTCCTCTTCATACAAGGGGCAACTCAAACCTAGCTGACAGGACATGTAGGGAGACAGCTGCAGAAGGTGAAATGTGCAATGCTGCAGAAGGTGAAATGTGTAATATTTCACTGCACATGAAATACATTGTGGCATTTTAATTTTTTTTAAATTATGCTTAATTTTTTAAAATTTTATTTTAAGAGAGAAAGAAAAGACAATTAGAAAGACAAATAGAAACAACAAGAAGAAAAGTAGAATAGAGTTCAAAAAAAATTAACATCATAAAATCGCTAGTTGATACATTACATTTTGTTAACAATAGTTGTTATAGTTACAGATTCAAAGCATAAAAAGTGGCTAGACACTCAAACACTGACAGTACGAACTCTTCTGTTCAATGATTTAACAAAAACTCAGTAATATAGTCATCTATTTTACACACTATACATGCCATTATATCCTTTAGAGAACTTTCCTTCCCTTTCACTTTTATAATATCTATTATATCTATTATATTTTTATTTATGCTTAATGTTAATTCTGTATAAAGTTTAATCCAGCAACATTTGTGGGCAGAAAACATAAACTTCATACTAAGATCAAGACTACTCATTGTCAGTATTGCTTTGCATGGATCCACCGTTCCTTATTTCCATTTGGTTTGAGTAATTACAAGTGAAGACACTGCCCTACTTGCCTCTGGACATCGGCCCAAGGATCAAAAAGAAAACCTGTGAGTTTCACTAAACCTATGGCCACTGCGTTATCAACACCTTCCTTATTCTAAACCACATTTTCATAAGCTAAAATAATAACCAATGTTTACTTTAATTATTAGTAATATTTCAGACAACAGAAAGCCCATTTTCTATACTATGTTAGTGTTTGTTCTTGGCTTCTTCTTGACACTGCAGATTTTAATTAAACCATTTATTCCTTTGCTTCTCTACAATTCTATTTTTATTCACTTCAGTGTTTTCCCCACTGAGGCTCCATTTCCAACTACCAGGAACAATTCTGTTTGATATTTCAGTGAAATTCATCTTTTTCATTATAGAAGATTGATTCACATTTTTGACCTTAGCTATATTTCAGTATTTCACAGAAATTAAGCTATAGGCATTGCCATACAGAAACTTTTTTATCCTCAGAAACATACACTTTTTTTCAGAGAAAAGTTTGACTGTCTTGAATATAGGTTAATTTTTTGAAAACACTTTTAATAGACATCAGCATGCTTGATATATGAAGTCATGTTTTATAGTCTCAATTACATAATGACTTAAGAACTGTGTGAATGTGAAAACAATTATTTGAAGAAACAAAATAAAAACATAAGTACCAAAAAGATATAAAATAATTAAGGAGTGTGTTTATGTTCTCAAATACTGTTAAATAACATAAATATAGAAGTTCTAGATACAACATTTAACAGAAAGGACGCCTGTATGGTGGTACACACCTGTAATCTCAGCACTTTAAGAGGCTGAGTCAGGAAGATTTCAAATTCAAGCTGAGCCTGGGCAAGTTAGTCACTTCATGAGACTATGTTTCAATTAGAAATAAAGCCATGCATAGTGGTGCATGCCAGTAATCCCAGCACTAGGGAGGCTGAAGCAGAAGGATCACTGCGAGTTTGAGGCCAACCTGGGCTACATCGTACACTCAAGACCAGTCTTAACAACATATCAAGACCTTGTCTAATACATTAATAATTAATTAATTAAAAATAAGAAATGGCTGAAGATACAGCATAATAGGAAGTACCTGCATTTAAAACCTAGTACTTCCACCCCCCCCCAAAAAAAAGACAAAGATAATCATACTGGATAACTCACATGTTCTAATAATATGTAATCCAAATATAAGTCTAAAAAGTACTAAATAAGTTTAATATAATGGAAGTAGTACTGCAAGTATTAATAAAAAGTAAATTTAAATAACCACATGTGACCAATGGACATCATATGGAAAAGTGCAATTACATTTTTCTCCTGTATAAATATCCTGCCACTTAACTTGTCTCATATTTGGACATTTGTGAATTCTGCTATTTGATTATTATGAATACCAATGCTATCAATATTCCTTGCTTATTTACTACATTAATTTGTTCACATGTTCTTCTATGTGCAATCTCTAGGTCACAGAAGAAGGTTCATAAAGTGATTTCTAACAGAGCATGCCAATTTATAACAACTACCAGGCTAATGTGACATTGTACTTGTTCTTGTTACAGCCAATGATTTACAGCTCTCAGATTAATCACTTTATTCCATCTGGTTTCCAGTTTCCTCACTGTGTGTTCACTTTGTCTTTCTCTGACAAATATTAAAGATGAACACAATTCATTTTGTTCACAGACTATTTAGGAATTATCATTTACAGTGTTCATAGTCATGTCCTTCTCTGTTTATTGATTCTCTATTTCATTTATTCAATAGATAGAATATTTTATCTATTGTAGAATTACAGTTATCTTTATATGGTAGCCAAAAAATAATTTTCTGAAGCTTTATTAGGTTATTTTTATAATGCACTTTGAAATGATTTTATGTCATATAATACAGAGGGAACTTGTTTACATATCCATGAAATATAAACCAGCATTATTTACTAAAATTAGTCCTGTCCCCCCAGTGCTACAGTATCTCATATTTTTCTAATATAGTCTCTTAAACCTTTTTGTTTTCCTCTGACAATTGCTTTTTTTCTAACTTACCAGTTTTAATATACTGTATCTTCAATATTGTTTAATTTAAAATTTATATATAACCCAAGTGATTTTGTCTATGATCTTCCTAACTTTAAGGTCACATCTTACTTTTAAAATATTTACAGTTTTGTTTTCTTTTGTTTTTTCTGGGTACCAGGGATCTAACTCATGACCTCAATATTTTCACTTTGACCATCCCATTCAATGTTGTGTTCTAGAGTAAATTACACATGATGAAAGAATATGCTCCATGTATTAAAATCTATGAAATTAGTCATCTACATGCATCTAGCTTAGTTTATGATGTTTCATAATTTCCAGGGACACTTGAAAAGTTTACCTTTTTTTGTATCAGGAATTGAACTCAGGACTTTGCGCTTGCCAGGCAGGCACTGTGCCCCTGAACTATATTCCTAGTCTCAAAAATTATACATTCTAAAGTTGAGTTTGGTCCTTTATGTTCATGTTTTGGTCACGTTCATTGAAATGCATTGCTGATTAATCTTTTGTATTCTTGTTTAGTCTTCTTATTCCCACAATTAAAATACATGCTTCAAAACTGGGTGTGGTGGCAAATGCCTGCAATCCCAGCACTCGGAGGCTGAGGAGGAAGATCACTGCAAATTCAAGACCCGCTTGAGCTACAAAGTGAGTTCAAGGTTAGTGCAAACTCAGAGCAAACCCTGTCTCAAAAAACAAACAAACAAACAAACAAACAAAAGATACATGCTTCATTTAATTTTGTTTGGTAAGTATCCTTATTTAATATTATTATGATGTTATTTAGATTACATCAAGTAAAAGATGTTTTTCAGATGTATTAATCCCTATATGTTTATATTTTTTTACTTCTGTTTTAAAATCTACAATGTCTAATATATTTTTTTAGGCAGGGATTCACTGTGTTGTACAGGCTGGCTTTAAACTCACCATGTAGCCCATGCTGACCTCCAACTTGTGGCAATCTTCCTGCTTCAGCCTCCAAAGTGCTGGAATTACAGGCATGGACCACCACGCCTGACTACCATGTCTAATTAACATGACTCCCCTCATTTTCTTTTATCTAATATTTTTGAGGTATCGTTTATTCATCCTTTGACTTCCAAATATCCTGTAACACTGTAATAGAGCTATATCTCTTTCAATAAAATGTGCTTACGGATCGTATTTTTTGGTATATTTAAAAATTCTGTATTTTCACTGAAATATGTACTCTATTTACAATACTAATATATTTGAACTTCAACCTACTCTTCTTTACTCATTTTGTTTGCTTAATACTTTGATGTTACACCTCCTTGTTTTTACTTGTTTAATTTAATAAAATGTTTTACCTTGTATTTCCCTTTTATAAACTTGAAACTAATATTTTCTTTTAATATTGTCATTTACTAGAGAATAGAACATATACTTGATTACATTCTACTGTAAATCTGCATTTGTACTACTTATATTGTATCAAAGTCTTAAAGTGCTCTAACTGCAATGATACATTATCCACACCTTTTGCCTTATCACTTAAAACATGTTGATTCTATATGGGATTAACACTCCACAGAAAATATGGGCTATGTAGATGGTATTTACCTTTCTGTACTGTGATATTCTCTCCTTAATCTTTACTTTTCACGTGTGTGTTCATTTCCGACCTAAAGAATTTCCCTTCATGTTACTCTTCTGTATGTATTTGGTAGTGACAAAGCCTGTCTTTTTGTTTATCTCAAAATATAATTATTTGTATTACTATGTGAGTATTTTACTGACAACTATTTAATTAAATGCTTTTACGAGTCCAGTCCTGTTTTAAACAGATGACAGAAATTTGTTTTGTACCATAATTAAAATGTAGGCATTAATTTGCACCCTATTTTATAAATTTCATCTACTTAATAACATTGTATGTATTTGAAGTTATTATTAAGTGTGTCAAACAGAACTTGGAAGAAATCATAAAACTTTCTAGGTAATTCAGGCAAGAAAGTATTCAGTTAAATAAAATAGTTTAACTGCATGATAATCTGGAGAGGAAAAGCCAAAGAATGTTTCCCCTACTGTTAAGAATTAGTCTGATATTTCAGTGAGTCAGGAAGTCATGAGAAGCACAGGTGATCCACAAAGGAGACCCAGTACTTCCTGTAAAAGCTCATATTCCAGAGCTCAGCTCTGACCCTACTGCTGATATCTGATAATACAGCTTTCCCCTCTATTTTATCGGTGTTGTTTAATTTTGGCAAAAGCTTGTCAATGGAATGGTTTATCTTAAAGAAGAGAAAAGACTTGAAGAAATGGAGTTCCTACTTTCTGTGATAAATGAAGGAAAATAGAAGATAAATAGTAGGGAGGAGCTTTTAAAGACTCATTTTTTACTCAGTTTCTCTGAAAATATGTTCTTTTTCTATTTGAGATCAGATCTTCTATTTCAGATTTCTACTTGAGATCTCTTTTTTATTAGGCCTGTCCAATTTAAACTCCTGAGTTTGTACATAAATTTTTACCCCAGAGGAACATGAGAATTGTTAAAATTATATGTAGATTTAGCCCATGAGGTTCTGAAATTCTATTGCTAGAAACTCCACCAATACACTGTAAAGGAAAACAACGTATAAATACATGGTGAGTTACACGACTAAAATTAATTTACCAGCATATAAAGTTGTCACAAATGTAAAGATGAAGGAAAGCACATGATTATATTGATTTATGCCACAAAGAGCCTATGAATGAATGAACAGACAGTGAGCTACAAGAGGTTACTTGATACGAATGGCAAGGAGAGATGTGCTTGCATTTAACATAGCTTAAACTGAAAAGATAATTATCCACCTTATGAGTCATTAACTTTTCCATCCAGAAATCCACACTCACATAGCAAGATACGTATTCTTCATTATAGGATGCATTGCTGGACGAGAATCAATACCTGAGAAATGTGACTTAGGAGTTCCCAAAGAAATTAATTATAGGTTATACACAAAATCCAGATGAAAAGCAGTGTTGAAAGGGACTAACACTTTCTCATTAAAGACACCTGATCTAAACATGGAAATCCTGGTACAAACTCAAACTATGATTTATGAAAACATCTTTTCCCAACAAACAATAGAGTTGAGAAATTTCAAATGAAAATCAATCTAAAATAAGAGATCAAAGTTGCTCCCACCTTCTATTATGAATGATGCTTTTAAAAATATTGCAAATAGGGGCTTTGGAATTCAGAAATTTGTGGATAGCCCCTGACTAAACTTTCTATTAATGCCACGTTGTGGTACCACAGTAACACTAGAGTTAAGTGTGGCTTTGGTCACAGCTGTGGTGTTAGGCTCTGACCGAGGTTACTGCAGACAGAGGTGAACACTGCTACTCCTCTTGGCCCTATGGATTGGGTCCTATGGAATTAGTGAAATATTTATAGAACCATTTAGACAAATGTCTCCTTCCTACTTTATTGATCTGTAGTAAGCATCTTCAATTCTTTTTCCAAAATGATAAACTTTATTTTGATCTATGTGAAAATAAAATAAAATCAATACACAAGAGGTTCAATCCAGTATGTTTAAATTTAACCAAATCCCATGGAATGTGTCATAACTTATGCTAACCCCAACCCTTGATATCACATTATAATTATACTTTCACATTGTTTTTATGACAGGTTATGTCATTTTTCAATAACTTAGCTTACTTGTAATTAGCTTATACAAATAATAAGAAAATAACAATAGTTAATGTGTATCATTGTCTTCAGTGTAGTTACTCAGAGTATAAGACGTAGACGAAAACGATTCTTACGAAAAAACAGAAACCACAAGACTGTTTTTACGGTGAACTAAGATAAGCTGGAGATATAAATAAAACAAATTAGCATATATATTGAAATTTTTGAAACAACAGAATAAGTAATCTGGGGAAATATTTGAACTTCTCCCTACCTCCTAATTATCTCTCTTCTATTTTGTGCTCTCTCTCTTTCTCTCTCTCTGTCTGTGTCTCCCTCCTCTTCCTTCCCTCCCTCTCCCTCTCTCTCTGCAAAATAAAATTTTATATATAATGCTATTTTGCAATCATTTTCATTACTTTGTATCAAACATGTGCATGTCATGTTTTCATTGTGATAATGGAAAACAAAGGGGAAAAAAGGAAACTCTCTGCACAGGATTTTTCCTGTTGAGACAATGAGTCTCAAAATAATAGACAATGCATTCCTTCATTTTTGTTCATAAAATCTGTGCAGTCATATAACCTGCAGCTGCTAATAACACCCACCAACGTCCTATTGGATGAACATTTAAGCATCATACTTTGTATTATTTTTTTCCTAATGCAATGAATCAGTTAATTACTATACCCATCCTGTAAGCTTCTCTTTAAGTAGAGCTAATCTATGCAACATGAGCTACATCTCTTGGATGATGTCACTGGTGGACTCCAAGGATACTTTTGTCATCTCTTCTAGGGGTTATCAACAAATCATATCCTATGCAATAACTCCTTGTGAAGATGCAATGTGCTATCCAGGTATTTTATCTTAAATAATATTATGATGATATTACTACATAGTAACTTATCAGATTACCTGAACATAAATAGCCAATTTCCCCACTCCTTCATCTGCATTGGGCAGAGTGGTTTTAATGAACATGGGAATATTGACTTGATGATTGGCTTTTCCTTTAGGATAGACCATTTGAACTTTTGTTTTCCACATGGATCAGAGGATGAGTTAACTGGTATAGGAGAGCTGCATAGATTGAACTCTGCATGCTTCCAAGTTTAGCCTAATTTGACCAAAGCACACATAATGTATAGACCTGTGAAATAAAGCAAATCAACACTGTTAAATAAAACCATATTTTGGCTCTATTATGCAGTATTATTGTATACATCTGACTGAGATATACAGGAGTTTGCCAAGGCATATAAAATGTGATTCATGAAAACAATAGTTATAATTCTTACGATTGGAAACAACCCAGCACTTTATCAAACAAACTAGGTTTTTGTTGTGGTTTAGCTGTACAATGTACCCCAGAGGTCTCATGTTTACAAAGGTGGAGCTTTAGGAAGGTGACCGAGTCATGGGGGCACTCATGGGTCAGTCAGTTAATCCATCAATGACTTCATGCCCTGTAGGGTTAAGACACCAGGGACATGACCTGAAAGAGTGCATCCTTGATGTTGGCTCCTTTCTTCTTTCTCTGCCCCTTGGCTTCCTCCGATTTAACAGTTTTCCTCATCAGGTTCTTCTATCATGCTGCTTCTGCTTCTGAGCCAACCAACCATAAATGGATCAACCATGATCCAAATTATACCTCTTAAGTTGTTAATTATATTATTTCTCCCTTTACCCTCTCTTACATCTCTCTCTCTTCATTCCTCTTTACCCCTGAGCTGATGATGATATTCAATCAAAGGAAGGGGATTCTCAGTTCTTTAATTGCACATTCTACTATTGATGGCATGTGCTGGGCTGGGCTAGGTTGTGACTAGGGTGGATAAGAATAGGGCTGCCAACATCTGTCATGCTATGGCAGATACTGGACCTCTACGTGCCACTGAGAAACAGCCACAGCCACTGTCCCCATCGGACAAATCCTTTGACTTTTCTGTTTCTCCTTCTGGTATTCTGTTTTGTTTTGTTTTGTTTTGTTTTGTTTTGTTTTGTTTTGTTTTCAGACATAGATAATCTATCATAATGTGAGTGTTATATTGGGAAAATAAGACTGTATTAATCTGCTTTACATCACTATGATAAAATACCTGGCATGGTCTGCTTAAGAAGAACAATTTTTTCATTCTTAGTTATAGAGAATGAATGTCCTAGATGAGCCTATCAGTGGTAGAATCTTAAATGAACTCACTTGGAAGTAACTTGGAAAATATATATGCATACAAATGAAACATATAAGGAAAAACAGAGTAGAGAATGGTACCTAATGGTCAACAGAAAATTCAATATTTTAGTTTTCTTAAAAATACATTATGCTCATTTATTTACAAACTAGTATTTTTTCTATGGCCTCAGTCTATGAAATATAGGCATGATATTTCAACTATTAAATTTAGAATATGCACTGCATAAAGCATAGAGAGAATCATCATAGTGAGGAAAAAAAAAACCTGTCCAGACCTTATATAATGGGAAATCACCTTAACAAGCAGCAAAATTGATTCACATCTATGACTGCTAATCAGATCTAGTGCTGGGCTAATGATTTGCATGTGGTATTAACCAGTCATGCTGTTCCTGGCAAGTATCCTTAGGCAAAGGAGGAATGAAGAGAGAGAGAGAGAAAGGGGGGAGAAAGAGAGACATCTCCTACCAACACCTGGAGGATATGGTCAGTTTCTTAATGTTGATCAGAGTATTTAGAAACCAATGTCAGACAAATACAGTTGTACATTCACTCAAGTGGTGAAATTTACACAGTTAAAGGAAAATTAATGAATAAATTCATGGTAAACTTTGTAGTTCAGCAAGAATCTAACCTAATCTTAGGCAAACTTATTGAACAATGATGAATTTCAGTGTGAAAGAATAGGTGATATTAAAACAGGAAAGAATGTGTACAGAATTAGTGTTGTAAATAATCACTATGACCATATGGTTTCTTTTTAAATGAATTTTATCTTCCCTTGAAAAACACTTCACATTTGAATTCACTTTTTTTCCTTGTCATTCATATATGTATGATGAGGTGCAAATTGGTCATTTTCTTCTCTTTTTCTTACCCTATGAAAAAATAGCCTTTATATCTAAAAACTGAACCTGTAATTTTTCAGTTTTTATAACTTCATTAATGTCTTCATACATGAAGCCACATATTCACATAAGTACATGTATATATCCTAAAAACATATTTTGACATAAGATGGTAAATATAACAATAACATAGTAAAAAGAATAATAATGCTAATAATGATGATCACACAAAATATGCCTCACACACAAACTAGTTAAGGATGGTAAACCAACAAAAGCACAGCCTCACATTTATACATTACAAATATAACAAAAGTTGTTTATTGAAAATGCCTACTTTGTGAGAATGCTGATATGATAACATCAGATTCCTATTGATGTAGGATTTCTAATTCACAATAAACAGTAAATCCTAAAACTTTAAGATAACTTTAAAAAGATAAATTAACTTAAAACAGGAAGCCAACATGTGCCTATGGCTTGCCCTTCCTACCACGGTAGCCTATAATAGAATTTGTCTTTCTCTCATCCCATGCGCCCTACAATGATTATTCCTATAAATAACTTAGTTCTCTTTCTGAAAGTGAAATGTTAATCCTATAATATAACTTATTTAGATTTACAGATTCAATTCAACATATTTTAACTTGATTGACCAAACCACTGAAAACCTCCACCACTCATAAAAATATTTACATTTGTTATTGCATTACTTTGTCATTTATTGTAACTTAACAGCATCAGTGTGAAAATAGTTACTTTTTCAATAAATTTTACCTTTCTTTGAAAAATATTGTTTTGGTTACTTTTTTACTGGCGCTCAAAATTAAGGAAGGAAAATTTATGGAGGTTTGTGGAGGTTTCAACTTGTAATCAGCTGGCTGCAAGGTAGGCACAGAGGCAACAGTTCAAGGTGGCAGAAGACAGCAGAAGCAGCAAGACAAAAAGGAGAGGGAAGAGCAAACCTCTTTTCCTCTCTTGTATTGTAAGCAGGCTACTGACCCACAACATCTCCATGCCCTCCTCTTGCACAGGATCTTTTTTCTCTTGGGCAAAAAATCAGCCTTTTTAATAGCAAATCTACACATTTAGAAATGTTCTGTGATTAACATTATGGTTTAGTTCTAAAAGATCCCCCAAAACTCTCATGCGATCAGAAGTTCTGCTTTCAAAAGTAATTGGATGATGGAGGAGTTATCCACATCAGCGGATAAAACCACTGTGACGCTCACAGCTGAATGTGCTGATAGGAGGTAGGGCCATGTTAGCATAGGTGGGCTCCGGTGGCAAATCTTTGTAGTTTATATGCCTCTTTCTTGGTCCTTTTCTCTACGCTGTGGGTTGGCTGGCTTTTCTCTACAGATACCTTTCACTGTGAAATTTCTGCCTTGGAACCAGTCAACCAAAATAGTGGTCCAAAATAAACGTCTCCTTCTTAAGTTGTGGGTAAAAAGATCTCGTTTCAGCAGTGGAAAAATTAGTACCTGCTATTACCTTACCTGTTAATATGGTTGGGACACATTAAAACTGGTCTGTTATAGATTTGGAGATATGGTTTAGAGAACCCCAATAATTCTGTAAGCAGAAATGTGACTTTTCTTCAGAGTTAAAATGACCATGAGGGCCAGGGATTTAGTTCAGCAGCTCAAGTGCCTGCCAGGTAAGTGCAAGGTTGTGAGCTCAGTGCTCAGTACCATAAATAAATAAATAAATAAATAAATAAATAAATAAAATGACTATGCAAGATAAACACTTTGAATCAATTCAGGAAATGACAGAAGCCAGAACAGTGGAACTTCAGATTAAAAAAAAAAACAAAAAAACTTCCGGAACTGCTTCAGAAAGTGGTAAGTCCATGGGTTAAGTATGTTACCAGTGAGAAAAAATATTTTGAGGGTGGTATTAATAGCAATGTAGAAACATTTCTAATTTATGTCTCATTTATTTGGTACTGAGAATCAACTGTTTTTAATTTAAACATTCAATGTATTCTGAGCACACCTTATACTTTGATGGCATCTTAAATATTGGCCATACCTCACCTACACAAAGCTCAAAGAAATACAAGTGGAGAGCTATTTAAAAGAACAGGAGAGTTCTAGGGCACCTGCTCACTTACTGCTGCCTCAAGTTCAGTCATGGAGGAAGTCAAAAGTCAGACAGCTGTCATTCAAGGGAGCCCAGTTACTGCTTAAGCAGGTGGCAGACCTTAGAGCATTCACATACCACTGGTTTTTCAGGCATGCCAAATGCAAAAGTCAGGGGGTAATTGAGGCTTTCACCCAGATTTCAGAAGAAGGCTCTGAAAGCCAGGCAACGTCGTGTGGCAGGGTCATAGTCTCTGAAAAGTTGATGCATGAAGCTGTGAGAGCAAAGAAAAAACATTGTAAGAAAGCATATAAATTACAGATGCCAGGAATGTGAAATCTCTGTCAAGGAAAGTCTGAATCAGTGAGGAGAGGCACCCTAGGAAAGAAAGCTTTATGGGGTTCGGCCATCAAGGACTTATGGGCAGGGCTGCCATATCCCTTTGGAGTTCATAGCTCAAACCACAAGGAACTGTAAGATTTAATATTTGTTCTAGCAGCAGAGGTGTTGGTGATGGTGGGTGTTCAGTCTTAACTTCATTCCAATTCCTTTCTATGCTTCCAGTCCTAGTTCTGGGACTGGGGATGTTTACACTGCATCTGTTGAAAGTTTTGGCTTCTTTTTGATTTTTGCAGAAACTCACAGCTAAAAGTTTACTTTGATTCTCAGAGGAGACATTGAACTTAAATTTTTAAAGTCTAAAATAATTAAAACTTTGTAAATTCTGGCTATGGACTAAACACATTTTATATAATAAGATGGACGTGAGTCCTGCAGAAGCCAAAGACAAAGTGTTATCCTTTAGATCTAAGATATCTCCTAAACTGTAATGTGTGATTGGATCAAAGAGGGTGAAGACATTGTATTTATCAGCAGATTAAACTGTAGATGAGGTCAAAGTTGACTGCGTCATTACATTTTGGGGATGTGGAGATCTAATGAAGTTAGATCACTGAAAGTATCCCTTTGAAGAGTTAGTGTCTCTACCTCTGTCTCTCTCTCACTCCAACTCTTTCTGGCTGTCAGCTTCATGGACACAATGGTTTGAACAGCTTTCTTCCACCAGACACTTCCACCACGCCATTTCAATTTCAGCCTTGAAACCAGCTGACCATGAAATAAACCCTCCTAAACAAAAAAATCAAAATAAGCCTTTTCTGTTTGAATTGTGGTTAGCATGTATTTGGCCAAAATGGGAAAGTGTGTCATGTTCCACGCAGATCTTCAAAAACTTCTGGGTGAAGGACTGTGAAGAAATGAAGGCAAGAATAACAATGCAGAAATCTGAGCTCAGGGGGAACTCTCTCTCTTGGTGGAAAAAGGAACCAGCCAATGACTGCAGTGTGTTTATTTTTACACTCAGATGGTTGATGTCAGGTGAAACCCCTCTGCCTAACAACTTGTTCACCTGTCTCACCTCTGGTTCCCATGTTCTTGGGGCTGGCTTCACTCCAGCCACACATGCACGTGTGATCAATCTTCAACTTCAGCTGCTCCCTATAAAATAGAATAATACAGTCGGATAATTATACTGTATACAATGGTATCCTATGCCAGATAATGGGGCAAATGCATTTAACAACAGCGTAAAGTGAAAGGCTCTGCCATGTTCTCTTTTAGTGTAAGTGCTGCCAAAACGAACACATTGTTCTTTCTCATTCAGATTTCCCATTATTTTATTTGGCCTTGCCTCTTTCAAATAAAAGTAGATTTAATTAATGAAAGTACCCTGAGTATTTTCTAAAAATGCTAATGCAGTTTACCAATGTGCATATGTTAAATGCACTGAGGGATGCTCTTTATATATACTATCCATAGCTAGCTTTGACTCAATTCAGTTTCTCCTTATATTCTTTATGTTTTTCAACCAACATGACTGTCTCCCTCCACCTGATTCTGAGCTGAATATTCAATAACATGCTGCAATTGATCTAAAAAAGTTCTTCTCTAATGGTTTAGACTTTCCAAGAGTACAAGCATCTGTGCATCTGCACAAAGCACAACTTCCTCAATGAAAAATTGAGGAAGATTTAAAAAATAGTCTCACACCATCTGTCAATGTTGGAAAATACCCAAGGCAATCCCTGGGCAGCCATAGACAAGAGCAAACCCTAGAGAATAAGACACTTGTGCTTGGAGGGCCACTGATTTTAGAAATGCAATGTCAGTGTTGAACCTCTACAATATCCACATGAATGAAAAGTGGTATTTAGAGAGTTAGGATACAAACTAACTGAAATTACATACAAATGGTAGAAGGAGAACAAGACAGTGGACAAACTAAAATGCACAGCCCAGCTCTACTAAGATGCTAAAAATTTCAGAATCACAGTTCAGAGGTCAGAGACACATTTTACTGCCTCTGTACCTTATTCTTTTTGAAATGTACCAGTGTTATTTAAGGAAAAGACAAAAGTTGGTGTGCATTCACCATTTCTGTCTAAGTTGCTCATATCACATCATTTCATGTAAATCTGACTCCTCTTAGCTCCATCTAACTTGGATACATTATTATCTACAGATATTAAGGTTTTAAATGATCCACTGCTTACAGAGGAGCGCTGCCCCCATATGTAAATACCCATGGTGATTTCATTGTGATACGGCTTCCCTGTGTGGTTGCATTATGTTCCTCTTCACATCTTGTCATCGATCCTCTGCAATTTAAAGAAGAGAAGGAAAATTGTGTCATTTTCCCTCAGGCTTTGACTCTGTGACTGTCAGTCCTGTGGAAAGGTCCTCTGTCACTATCTTCCCATTTCTATTCATATGTGAAATGTCAGCATTTCCAAAGGTACTGCAAAAAACAAGCAAATGCAGTCAAGCTGGAAGCAAATTTACACAAATTATTCTTAGAAATCTGAAATGTATATGTCATTAAATAACATGGTAAATCATTTCAACTCCATTAGGTTGACAAACTTACATTACTTTTTTCTATGAAGTCTCTTTGGTAATATATTTCTGAAAAATTTATCATCTGAAATTTCAACAGGCTTGTCCTATGAAAAGTAATTAAGTCTAATTAAAACATTAATTAAAGATAATCTGCAGTCCTAACATACTAGATTATAGTAAACAATGAAGTTTTGAGTGCATGCATGTATGTGCATATTGAGTTTTATAGCCCTCCCTGAGGAAAGATTCAGATATAACTGAAATATAGGATCTTTTTAAACTTTAAATGAAATAAAATTGCATTTGAATGGATGATAAACTATATCAAATCAAGTATCTGTTTTTGTGTGCCATTTTAATGAGAATCTTCCCTTTGTCATATGTTACTAATTTTTACTCAAATATCTTTTTGTGCTTCTTTTGTTATTAAAGTGTTTGCCTTTGCCACTTAGATAAATAAGGGATCAGAAAAGGCTACCTCCATTATGTTCATTCAAATGTTCATCTTACAAAACCACCAAGGCACGATGTCATCAAAATGAAGATGTGACTTCATGAAGTACCAGTCTTCCAGACAAGAGCTGAGAATGATCATATCAGGTCCCCACATCACATGGGCACCACTGACTCATCAAACATTTGAACAGACACGTACCGGGAAGAAAATAATAACTCCTATAAATAGCAATGATAAGTCCTCAAGCATAGAAAAAATATCAATAACCCTGCAGCACACAGTCTGATTTGCGATCTTAGAATTGGCTGTGGACATATGTAAGTATGTGAAAAGGGGATAGAGTGTGAGGTGCTTAATTCAGTAAGCTTTCACTTTTAAAAATTTTATGAACAGGCAAACTATTGATGTTTTCATTATTAAAACTTTCAGGAATTACTTACACAGTCTAATGTATATTTATGTTTTTCTAGAAAAACAACTCTTGTATAATGCTCAGTGTTTATACTTTTAATATATTTTAAAATATATCTTAGTGTTCACCTTTCTGCATAAGATTTATTTTTTCTATGAACTCATTATATTAATATATTTTCCTCAAACATTTTGCATACAGTAGAGCATTTTATTATCAGATTGTGATCACATTTTATATTTCATCTATTATGAGGACATAAACCATGTTATCCTAATAACAATTTGGAGATATTATGCCTATCATTTCAATATTGGAAATATCCAGTTAAAGTGATTCAATTCAAGAGGGCTCTATTGGTATTAATATTTTCAAATGACTGTGTAATATGCTGCATCTTGAAGTATGTAATGCTATACAATGTGGAAACATACTGAGAAGCATAAGGACACAAATATTATTAGTTAAATACATTGTCTTAAAAGTGAACAATACATAGTGGATCTTTCATCAGCATCATGTAAATAATATGCTGTTTGTTTAAATGGTAGATCAGTTAGTAAACCATGTACTGTCAATAAATTCCATTCAGCTGGAGTCAGTAGCATATATATATATGTATCAATCTCTAAAAGATCACTGTCAAATGAGGTCAGTGATGCAGTTTCACTAATTGAGAAAATCTATATGTGTAAGTGATGGAAAATTGAGGCATGGCAGCCCTTCTTTTTGTTATAAAACCCTACTTAACTATGATAGTGTAGATAATGATCACTTCATTGGATCAAAGTATTATCTGAACAAGATTGGGCCAAACTAGAACATATTTAATTAGCTAAATCATAATTACTTTTAGAACAAGTGAAGTGTATTATCATACATTGAATAGAAAATATTCAATAATCCATCTGTATGATGGCCGATGGTATTTTGGGAGCCATGCTTGAGTTATAAAGGCTGTACTGCTCCTGTATTATGCAATCAGAAGAGAAAAGGAAAAAAAAAGAAGAGAAGAGAAGAAAGGAGAAGAGAACAATGACACCATTGTGTCGGCTAGGACCAGCATCCCAGGGAGGCTCCACACAGTGCTGCCCTAGGAGAGTCAAGGTCAAGCCCCTCTAGCTTTGTTGAGACTGTGGTCAGCAGAGCACTCACATGGTCTCCTCCAGCAGGTGTCAGCCTCAGCCTCCCAGGCCCTGCTTCTGCTGGGGTCTCCTTGTCCTTTTCTCTCTCCAAATCTCAGCCTGGTTGTTTCTATCCCAGGAATTCTCAGGCTCAGAATTCCAGTGGCATCTGGGCTCCTGAGAGACACAGCCTCAGGTCCCACCATGCCGTGTTCCTCACTCCACCTCCAGGCCCTGAGGGCTTCAGTTGCCTCCCTCTCTGAGAGGTGCTTGACTAAGTCAGGCTCGCCTTTCCTGTCTTACCCACTCCAGTGCTGGTTTCTGTCTTTTGGCACCCATAGTGTCTCCCAAGTTTTTCTCTAGTTTAAGTTCTGAACATCCTTTTTGTTGCTCTGACCCCAAAACTTGGCATTTCCAGCCATGTTGATATCGCTGTCTAGGTTTGTCTTGCCCCTGTCATGCCCAGGTCTTCAGTGGCTTTCCTGGGCAAGTATTTCAGACTCCACATACCATATCCCTCCAAGAGAACTGCTACATCCAACCCCAACAGGTGGTTCCGTCCATGCAGGGGACATAGCAGCAAGTGCCCTTAGCTGGGTTTCTCTCAGAGAGACTTCCTAATTGTCACACACTTGTGCACTTTCTAACTTGTGCTGCAGGCTTCGCTGGCCGCCAGCAATGGCTCGCTTTTTTCAACCACCCTTATCACTGGATTTGACTAACTAGCAAATGCTACCTCCCTTGAACTCTGTATCACTGGCTGAGCTCTCTTCCACTCTGAACACCTGCATGTGTACTCACCTGGGTGAATGCCTGAGAAGGATCTGTCAATGCTGCTGCCTCTACCATGACGTATCCAAAAGCAGATATGGTTTGGTTTGGTTTGGTTTTCATGTCTATCTCCTCACCAGTAGTTTCAGTTTTTATAAAAATGAGACCTGCTGGCAAGTTTCATGGGTGAGAGGAAAACAAGACTCAGCAACTATTGAATCTGATGGAAGGTTCTCTTTGCTTATGGAATCTTACAATAGTTAATATTTACAGAGTTGATACACCGTTTATATTGATATCACTGTCAAACTAATTGACCCATAGACTTATACTAGGTCAAATTCTATCATTTTAGGCAAATCATATTTTAATAAATTTCATTAACAACTTTGAGCAAAGTGTTTGCTTGATCGAGTATTCATTTTCCATGATTGCTTCATCTATCATTTGCAAAGTGCAGAAGAATGCATGGTTTCTTGGTCTTTTGGATGCTATGGAACACAATTCACATGCTTATTAAGAGACATGTCATCGCTGAGATTGCAAGGCATTCATGTTAGCAAATGAGTTTAAAAAATCCACATGATGTGAGGACAGAGCACCTCACTTAGTGAAGATGTGTTTCACATAAATGTCTGCGTCACCTTCATGTAGGGTGACAAAAAGAAGCTCAGGGAATGCAGAGTTTCTCTCCAAAAAGTATCAATATATTTTCTAGAGAGATTGAAATAACACTTACTCTAGAGGGTTTGTAATTCAATGGCAAACATGTATAAATATGACAGTAAATTATCAGTTTCACCAATTAGCACAACCAATGTCTTGCTCATTTTTCACCAGCAACACTCAAGAAATGCATCACTACAAATAAGTCTTACTTCATGAAAACAAAACACAATCAAAAATAACAACAGAACAAAATGAAAACTTTCTTATAGAGGAATGGAAGTAAAACAATACAGAAGTAACTATGAGATGTTTATTTTCATGGTCTGCACCATGCCACATAAAGAGGTGATGGGTATTTACATAAATATAAGTGAGCCAGACCTCAAAAATAGAGCAAGAGATTTATCTTAAAGGCCCATACATTGATCACGGAATTCTGACAAAGGAGTAAAGTTATTTCAGTTATGAGGACACTGTTCTTTAAAGATACTTAAGACCTACTTGAAGCACATTAGTGAGATAATATGCTTCACTTCCTGTGGTTGTCCCCACCCACCCTCAAAGAAAGTATAAAAGGCTCTGGCAGAAGATGACAATAAAACTCAAATAGCTACTTCCTGGTTGCCGACTGAATAGCCCACTGCTGACACCATGTGCTACTATGGCTGCTGCTATGGTGGCCTGGGCTGTGGCTATGGCTATGGTGACTAAAGTGGCTGTGGTGGCTATGGTTATGGCTGTTGCCGCCCCCTGTGCAGTGGAAGATACTGGCCCTGTGGCTTCTACTGAGGAATGTCCATAGTGGCATAACATCTCAGGCTAAAATTATCTCCACATACACAAAACATTTAGTTTCTTTCAAAACTTAACCAGCAATTAGCCAGTAGTCCCCAAAGGGCTTATATCCACAACATACAAAAATTAAAAAACATCAAGTCCCCCAAATTCAAAGACCTATTCCAAAAATGAGCATCTGAAATGAACACACAGTTCTCAGATAAAGATATACAAATGGCAAATAAATACATGAAGAAATGTTCACCATCACTGGTCATTCAAGAAATACAAATTAAAACAGCGTTGTGATTTCATCTCACTTCAGAAAGAATGGCTTCCATCAAGAAATCAACTAATAATGTTGGTGAGGATGTGGGGAAAAATGAATGTTTCTCCACTATTGGTGGCAGAGTAGACTGGTGCATCCACTGTGGAAATCAGTATGGAGATTCCTCAAAACACTAGCGTAGGATGTTCCATTAAATTCAGCTATTTCTCTATTGAGTATTTTCCTAGAAAAACTGAAAAGATCATAACACAGTGATATATGTGTACCCATGTTTATAGCAGCAAAATTTGTAATAGCTAAATCTTGGAAATAACCAAAACACCCACCAGCCACAGAATGGATAAAAAAGTTGTGGTATTTTTATACAATGGAATATTACTCAGCAATAAAAATTATGATCTTAAGGCTTTTATAGGTAAATGGAGGCAACTTGAGACTATCCTCATTGAGATAAATCAGACTCACATTTGTAAATATCATATCTTTCTAGTGTAAAAATGAATAATAATAATAACTGAAAGAGTAATAAGATCCAAAATGTATAATAGATATTGTAATAATGAAAGGGAAAGAAAGTACTTCAAAGAAAAGAACAACTTGTAGGTTTACACATATAACTGTATGTATGTTTAAGTGTACAAGATAGATAACTGTACTACTAAGTTTTTGTTAGTTCATCAAACAGAATAGTTTGTGCTGTCATTGTTTGATTGTACAATTTTTATGCTTTTTTTGTAACTTGAACAGTTACTTCTACGGTAACAATATATAAATTATCAGCTAGTGATTTTTTACTGTTTTTTTGAAATTCTGTATTATTTCTACCCTTTTTTCTGTTCTGCTTTTTTTCTCTAAATAAAAATTGGCAGATAAAAAAACTTAAATAGCAATTATTACACAAAACATTTATCAGACACAAAAACATTTAGTTTCTTTTAAAATATTAATTATATAATAAACTAATAAAAATGAAAGGAATGCAACGTGCCTTCTTGATTCATCATTGAGAGACCGAAGAAGTCTTTGAAAAGCAGGCTTAAGTTAAAGAGTTCTTGTTTCTAGGAGCCATACAAGAGGTTGATGGGGAAAAGTAGCCAGTACATGTTTTTCTTCTGGGCAGCAAAGCATAACTGTAGATATATAAGGACACATTCTTAAAAATAGAATCTGTCAACTATAACATTTAACACAGAATCAGGTGTTCTCCTGAGATATTTAAAAATTCTTAAGCTGCCCCTACCAGTTTTTTAAGTCAATAAGCAAAATCATTTGAAAAATAGAAAGATATGTCAAGGTGCTAAGAAAAGTAAAACTGGAGTCCGGGACCTGCTAAGAAGCAGCATCCTTAAAAGAAAGAGATGAAGGAGTGACCCCGACAGGCTAGATTCATAGTGTTGACAGATCAATACTAGAATCCCTGAAATCTAATGTCATGTTGGTCCTCCACTGAATCATGATGACCCGACCCTTTCTAATACTGTAAAAGCAGCATGGAAAATTTCCATGGTGAAATCTTTCAGGAACATTATCTTTGGATGTCTTCTGAGGTATTATCTTGCTTAAATGCAAGTATATGAATATGAAAATTGGGGGGGGGTGTAGTTCAGCAGCATAAACACCTGTCTGGCAAGCACAGGGTCCAGAGTTTAATTCCTGGTACACACAAAAAAAGACTCTTGAGAATTTTTCATCTCTGGTCATATGTAAACTGTTTCAATGAGACTGAAAAGCCACTATTCTATTTGATTAGTCTATCAACTATAATCATACATCAATCTTTTAAATGATACTGTGCTCACCAAAATAATCCTTTTCTTACCACTATAACAACCCTAGTGTTGTAGTCAGGGGTTGTACACAGAACAACTAGAGTGAGGACATGGAGTTTATAATATTTTTATGATGGTCACCTTGAGTTAACACAAAAAAATGCAGGAAATCTACCTACAACACTAAAGACATAGAATATTTAGCCAAGGGCCTGGATCCCACAGCAATGTCCCACATGAGTCCTGATGAAAACCCAGAGCTCATGACAATGCCTTCCATGAGTTCTGGAGGTCTAGAGCCCAAAAGAAGGACTCACGCCAGTCTCTTTTATGGATCCGTGCCGGGAAGGCCCAGAGGTCAGCGGAGGGAACTAGGAAGTCTATGCCAGCAGGGTGAAGGAGCTGTGCTGGTAGATCGAGGGTTCTGTGCTGGAGCTGAGAAGTCACACTCACAATAAACACCAGGGCTGTCCTGAAAGCACCACAGCCATCCTCAGCGACACGGAGGCCCCGAGCTCCTCCTCCGACAAGCAGAGTCGAGTACACGCCAGGAAGCCAGTGTGACAAGTTCATCCTGGAGACCAAGCGGCACACGTCTTCCTCTTCAGAGCCAGGAAGCAATGCTTGATGTGAGGACCAGAGCTTCTCCAGGAGAACCTAACGGCTCTAACAGAAACACGTAGGAGAACCCATAACGCCATAACTCTCTTCCTTCTCCTTTTCCAGGTCTCCATTTATGCTGGCAACTTTCCTCAGGTGAAACATCTCCACTCAGCACCATGCTGATGTAATCCAGCTGGCGTTAAGTTGACCACCAGTTCTTAATCCATAATACCTAGTCTTTCTTTTTATTGATATCTTAAGTTTAGGCAGAGTTACTTAGTACTGTGACTCCGGCAGGAGAATCTGTGGCCTAATCTTCACATAAAACTATCTACAGCCCACATGGCATGGAACAACACAGGGGTTCCCACCGAATCCCCCATCTCAAGGCTGCTAATGCCCTGGGGTTTGATCCTGACACCTTCCTCAAGACTCCCCTGTCTCCACAGTCTCCACTGTGCTCAGTATTTGACTTCCTCTGGCAAATTTTTCCTTTGAAATAGTTTCCAAAATGTTCTCACATATCCTTTTATTGTCTTAAGGCTCTACATATTTGGAAATGACAGCACAACACAAGTTGATTAGGTAACTCTCCTCATGTTTTAAAAATCAACGTATGAATGAAATTCTGATGAACCAAGATACACACTAAACATTTATACATTTGAAAAATCTATCTTATGTGAAAAAAATATTTTACCCTCTGAGGAAAATTAGTTTATTTTTCAATTCAAAAGGAAAAATATATATTTTACATGTAAAACAATGGGAAATTTTCGATTTCTTCTTTTATAAGTTCTAAAAATAAGATGAGCTATAGGAAGAATAATAGGTTTCAATGAACAAGAGTCTTAGAAATGATTAGCATATTGTTGATAGAGCAATAGATATCACACAACTGTACACAACATGGATTAGATAACTCCCTTACTATTTTAAAAATCAACAGAATAAATGAAATCCTGACTGACAAAACACTCTCTAAACATTTATACACGTGAAAAATCTATCTTATTTGAAATAAATACATGTTTTGCCCATAAGATCAGACTAAATGCCCACTGTGCATGCGTATGATAGTAACACCACCGAATTATCAGTCATCTGGCTCATTCATCATGAGGAATGGTCAGAAAATAGGTTACCACAGATAAGATGCTTCAAAAAGGAAAGGCAAGGAAAGGAATGAAAGGAGAAGGGAAGGAAGTAAGAGAAGGAGAGGAGAAAAGGAGAAGGGAAGGAGTCCTCATGGAGGAGCTGAAACCAAAGGAAAATAAACACCTGCAGCTTTGTCATGATTGGCATCACACCATGTAGTCAGGTCATATGTGCACAATTAACTATACACAGAATGCAGCAGATCCTGGAAAACAGATTAAGAGTTTCATGTCAAAGACTCACAGATGATGATGGATTTGTGACTCAGCAGCAAAATCATCTCTGTTATGAGGGCCTTGTTTTATCATTAAGCATGTGTTCATGTGGTCATCTGAAGCTTGTCGGTGAGATAATGTGACGCTGCACTGCCTGGGGTTTTCCCCGCCCTCCACCAAGAGGTATAAAAGGCGCCAGGCTGAGCGTGCTCTTCAGACACAAGACATCTACTTCCAGATCCTCAACTGAGCAGTCCTCTCCTGACACCATGTGCTACTACAGCAACTACTATGGCGGCCTGGGCTACGGCTATGGTGGCCTGGGCTGTGGTTATGGCTGTGGCTATGGCTGTGGCTATGGTGGCTATGGTTACAGCTGTTGCCGCCCCCTGTGCAGTAGAAGATACTGGTCCTATGGCTTCTACTGAGGAATTCTCACAGCGCTCAATCTATTGGTTATACCCTCCTTTAATTAACTGAAATCATCTCCAATTGTCTTCACACGAGAAATTTCTAAATATCTTCAAAAACAACTAAACTATTCAAAAAATACAATGCAGCATGCCTCTTTGATTTATCAATGTCTTTCAGATTCTGTGATAATTTGTAGAAAAGTCTTGTTATTATAATTGTAAGATGTACTATTAAATAAATTATTACACATACTACTTTGTTGCAGTTATACTACATTGCATTGTTCATACAGTTTTGCATTTGTGTGTGGTGTGTGTGGTTGTAGGGTGGGATAGACAAAAAGAGAGAGAAAGAAAGTTGAGAGAGAGAGAGCGAGAGAGAGAGAGAGAGAGATCAAGCGCTCTAAAAATAATTAGCTGCCTCAAACTGAACAAGGTAAAATATCAGTTCTTTGTGAAAGATCATTTGAATTTGTTTTTACATACATTTTCATCTCCCCTACTATTTCTGTTTGCTTATACTCTTCATCTAAATTTGTAAAATAGCCATTTCCACAATAATACCTATGTGCACATCAAGTCAGTTAAAATTGTGTATCTCTATGAATTGTGCCATTTATAGCACCGTTTGTAAGATTGTATCAGCTTGAGCTCTGCCTCTTATTTCTTAGTTTTAAAATATTTTCTGCCTAAAGGATGACTATTGAATGTATCATATTGAAAATGATTGTAAAACTAATGACATTCTTCCAAAATGGCTCTAAACAACAATCTCAAGATTTATTACAATTATTTAGAAAAATATTTATGTATTATATATAACAAAAATAATTTTTCACTAAGTTGTGATGTATTTAATCAGTAACAAACTAGTACTGATTTTTTTAATATTGAGAAACCTGTTCTTCATCAACTTTATATTGTCAGCAATTCTAATTATCTCCATATTAAAATTATTTCCACCCTTAAAAAAATTAGGTATCATTTGGGAAACAAACATATAACACCAAATTCAATGACATGCTGGTGGAAATAGTAAATATTAATTGGCCCAAGATTGTGAAGATGGAAAATTTTGGAAAAGTGTATTCCACTGTTCTTGAAGCCAGAAGATGAGGATGAGTCTATGGGGGGGGGGGTCATGAGCAAAATTTTGGTGGCTACTTCTTCCACGGGTAGCAAATCAGAGATCAAAGAAAAAAAAATCCAGGATGGCTATGTAGTTCAGTGGCACAAGCATGAATTTGATTCCCGGGACAAAAAAAAAACCAAAAAAACAAAAAAACACAATTCTGTAAAAATGTACAATTACAGTATAAAGCAAGGTTTCTCTTTGAGATACTTTACAGCTTCTGAAGTTGCATGGATCTGTTTCCTAAGAGAACAACCAGAATTATATGAAAATTAGAAATTTTGTCCACATAAAGGTGATAAGAAAATAAGTTACGAATTTGCTAAGTCCTCTTAACTGAAGAGGATTACACGCTATTTTGTGTCTCCAAACAGAGGCAGATAGATCCTGGTACAGAACTATATTTTATGTTAATCTTTGCTTTAATTAGAGCAAACAGATGTTTTCTTTTTCCTTGCCTTTTTTTCTTTCTTTTTTTTTCTGATAAAACTTATTTCATCCAAGATGGTGCATAACTTCCGAGCTCCAGAGATCCTGCTGCCTCAATTTGCAAAGTAAATGAACCATCCACAAGCAAGTGTCTCTACTTTCAGCTCCATAAGAAAATCTAACATATTGCAAGAACCAAGGAGCAAATACAAAAATATTTATGGTGAAATTCAATACTATTCCAGATATTCTATAACGTCAATAAATAAGCTGAGTTTCTGAAACCCTGTGGTGGTACATAAAAGAAGTAACATCATAAAAACTAAAAGACAAACTACATTTTGCAGTTCGCAGACAGGAAATAATAGAATAGACATAACTGATAAATACAACCCAGAAACAAATCTAAATTCTACTTCTTAAGGAAGTGAGAAATATGGTTAAGAACTCAATAGACATAGGTGAAGTATTAAACTGAAATGTACATTAAAAAACATAGTTAACTGAAACAAAAATAAGAGATTAAAATGTAGAATCCCAGGGTATTAAACCTGTGGTAAATCTCATGAAAAGATAAAACATACATGTAAATTAAATACAATAGAGGAAGAAAAGTAAACCAAAAACCATTTTTAATAGAAAATTATTGCATATTTTTCAAAACTGTTAAATGATACCACTGCACAAATTTTAAAAGCTCTTCACTGCCAAGATGGAAAATGCCAGTTAAAGCCACTAGCTGAAAATTACATGCAAAGCCAAAATTTTAATTTAGGTAAATAAGACAAATGTGATACATAAAAGGAAAAACAGTAAGTCTGACAATAGGCCTCCTCAATCAACAAAAATGGAGCTGGAAGAAAATGTAATGATATATTTAGCACAGAATATGAATAATCATCAGTTTAAAATTTCACACAATCACAATTTCCAATTTAATAAGTTTAAATGAAAATCATATTAATAAAATATAAAATATTTGTCTTCAATAAAATAAAACTTTGTATACAGATACTGAGAAAATATATCTTTTCAAATTTGTGTAATATTAAGAAATTAGAGATTTATTTAGAAAAAAGGAAATGATTGAATTGATACAATACCAGAATTTCACAAAATAATAACATTAACCAGAAATACAACAGAATGTTAATTTTGTGTGTGCATATATATATACACACACATATATATATATATATAAAACAACAACTTTTAAAGTCTAATATACAGAAAATGAATTATAAGAATTATCATAAAAGGCTAAACATAAATAAAAGCTACCTCCAAGGTTGCAAGGTAATTAGGAAGAAAAAAATAATTATATACTGCAACTGACTTTAGTTAATCAATGAAGCTGGAAAAATTAGAAAAGTTTTACAAAGTTGTGTGAGTAGTGAAATGACTGGAGGTAGAAAGTTGAACTTTGGAAAACTGATAGCCTCTTCCGTAACGACCAATACTGGTTTTAGGCATACAACCAACTAATGTGTAGCTTTTCTAGCTCAGTCAGGGGAAGGCAAACTTCCTGTCCAGGCTCAGTCTGTATTTTAGCTTTTGCACGCCTATGATCTGTCTCAGTGTTCAGTATGCCACTATAGTGTCAAAGCAGCTTATGTGTATATATGAATGGATATGAATTTTTTCTAATAAAACATTATTTAACATAATAAATACCGGGCAAGACTTTGTCTACCCTTAGGTTAAATTATTATTCAGTATAAATTATTCATTCTTTTCTCCCACTAAGGCAGGATTCTACATTTCTTCTTCGATTGTGGTTACCAAGGTCATATTTTACCTTCCTGTGGGCAGCGTGTATTTTTGGGATCCATGCCTTTGTGGTTAGCCATATTTTCAGCATGATCAGTAGATTTGCATTAGTTACCACTACCATTGCTTAACAAAACAACTAATATCTGAAACTTAAAAGAGGAGAGCTTTAGTTTTGCTCACAATTTGGGGGATCCAGTACTTTCACAGAAACATCATTGTCAAAAGTTTACTGAGAGGAAAGCAGCAAAGCTGCTCACTTAATGGCAGCCAGGGAGCAGAGAGGAAGCAACCAGGGAAGGAGAGATACGCCCTAAAGGCACTGCTGAGTGACACAGACCTTCCAACAAAATCCCACATCCTGGCAACACCTTCACCTCCGAGCATACCCACCCATGGGCACATCAATGGATTAATCCATAGATAAGTAGATTCCCCATGACCCGATCACATCCCCAAAGTCCCACATGTGAATTAATACCTGTGCGTTGTTCTAGAGCCATAGCTAAATAGGAGTGTTGACACATAGCACTTGGATGAAGGTTTTTTGCATTCATACTTAAAATTCATTTGTTATGATATTTAATTTTTACCTGAAGAAGCTTCCCTGTCAGGCTGTCAATTTAAGGAAGATCATAAGCATTTGTAGAAGGTTTGAAACAAATCAACAACTTTAACTAAATCCAGATTATGTTGGCCAAGTCACTGCCTTACTGTATTATTGTGGTACGTTTTTTACAATTTATGAGTCAGTAGTGATACATGGGGATTAATGACAGTCTGCTGAGTCCAGTACAGCTCTCGAAATTCCCCAGGTGACAGCTGGTGGAGGATGAAGAAATGAAGACAAGAGTCAGAATGCAGGGAGCCGAGGTCAGGTGGAGCCCTCCCTCCAGGGATGGGAGGACAAGAACTGCTCTATGACTGCTGCCTGTTTCTTTATACACTCGGGAGGCTATTGTTATTTGAAACCCATCTGCCTAGAAACTTGATTGCTTAGCTGGCCTAGGGTGCCTGGCATTCTTATTTGGAACAGCTTGGTTAGGTGGCTCACCTAGGGCACCCCCACAATAGTGTACAGTTTACACTGCATTTTCTGTAAGACAGAAACTGTAGAGTAACATTTCCACACAGTTGCAGCACAAGATCAAACAGTATTTTCTCTAGTTTGAGCACATCACTTGCTTTAGCTAATTACTCTTCCCTACTGTCACCAAAATGTCACCATCAACAATATTATCAGCTAAATAGTTTTATTTTTTTCAGATGTTACATAATTAGCATCAGATGGTAAGTAGTATTTTCAGATTGTTTTCTTTAACATAGCAGCATGTGTTTAGGTACCCACTGTATCTTTTCATGCTTTGTTAGCTAATTTCTTTTTAGTATTGAGCAATGGCCATTTCCTAGATATACTATAATTTATTTTAATGCAGAATATTATGTTTGGTTCTAAGTTTTGGCAATTACAAGTAGTTTCTATATACATTTCTGTTCAGGTTTTGATATGGGTGAACATTTTCAACTCCTTCAGGTAAATACTCTGGAGTACCTTTGCCTGCAAAATGAAAGTATGTTTAGTTTTGTACAAAACTTTGCATCTCTCTTCCAAAGAAGCTGTATTATTTTGCAATCCTGTAGTGTTCCTTGCAACACCAAGTGGGTTGATGTCTTCTCTGCAAGTTTGAGTAAGTTTATGTGAAGCCCCCTGAACCTCCCAAATATATTTTCTGTCACTTCAATCAGGGTTTGCTAGCCCAAGCCCTTCGCAGTCCCACCAGGAAAAATGAAGATTCCCATTGCCCCACATATTTGCCAATATTTCTAATTCTGGTTTATTCTCTTCAAAATAGACTATACATAAGTCTTTACATTTTAACCATGCTAGCACTTGTCCCCACATTACCATTTAGATATAGTGATTTTATTGGTTTCCTTATTGATATAGAGTCTTTAAATTTTATTTTTGGATCTAAAATATTCTGAAATTTTTATCATAAAGCATGAAATACTAGTCAAATATTTATAGTAATAGTTTTAACATCACTTTGCCAGGGGTCAAACTCATGACCTTACACTTGCCAGGCAGGTGCTTTTGCCGCTGAGCTAAATCCCCAGCCCCAGCTTCATTTATTAAAAAGTCAATTTTTTCCTCAATCCTCTGAAGCATACGGTTGGCTCATACCTAGCAGTGCATACTATTGATATTTCTGTATTTCTAGATCTCCTTGTCTGTATTATGCCAATAAAGCAGTTTTAATCTGGATTTATTTATTTTTTCAGTTTTTATTTTTGATTATTACATTTTTGCAGTACATAATGATTACATACTTTGTGAGGAGAAAGCTGATACATGTCAGACTTTAAGAAGTAATCTTGATATCACGAAACAAAAATATCAACTTGTGTAAATTTTTATCAAAATGTTAAAAAACCTAAAGATGTCTCTCATATTTTATTGATCTTCACACACTTCATTAGAAAAAGCATTTGATGTATTTCAAGTTTGTAAGACACATTATTTTAAATTAATCTATAATTTGAAATAAGAACACATAAAAATTCTAAACAATTCAAAAACAAGCAATGAAATTGAGACCGTAGTAAAAAGCTTACCAACTAAGAAACCTCCTGGACCTGGTGGATTCAATGCTGGATTCTACAAAATCTTCAGTGGGGTATGATACCAATATCCATGAAATCTAATGAAACTGAAAGGGAAGGAGTGTTTCCAAACCCATTGCTGGAAGTTATTTCACTCTAATCTCGAAATCAGAAAAAAGATTTAAGTGAAAAAGAAACTATCAACTGGTCTCCTGAATGCACATACGTGCAAAAATCCTCATTTTTATTGGAAAATAGAATGCAACAAGTCATCCAAGGATTATACATCATGACCAAGTCGGTTTCATCTCAGGGGTGCAAGGATACTTCAACATATGCAAATCAACAATATAATACACAGTGTAAACAGAAGCAAAAGCAAAATCCATATGATCATATCAATAGACATGCAGAACAAATTTTTAACAAAATCCAGTACCCATTCGTGATAAAAAATTATGAAGAAAACTAGTGCATGAATGTATCACAATCAGATAAAGCCCATACACAATAAATCAATGGCCAAGATCATATTAAATTGAAAGTTTTTCCTCTAAAACCATGAACAAGACAAAGATTCCATGATCAGTACTTTTGTTCAATTTAATACTAGAAATATTAACCAGATAAACAAGAGATAGAACAGATAAATAAAAGACAGAAAATTTTAGAATTATTTGCATATCATATAATCCTTTGCATAAAAGATCCAAAAAATTCACCAAAAACTTCTAGAATTCATAATGAAATTTATCAATAAAGCAGGATTAAAAAAATTCAATCAATCCTGTGGAAATTCAGAGGATCATTAATACCTGCTTCCAAAATTATGTTTACATTGTCTGGAAAACACAGAATGGACAAATTCCTAGAAATATAAAAATTACCAAAGCTGAATCAAGAAGTTATAAAATTTTGAATAACCCAATATCAGTTAAGTAAATTGAAAATGCAATAAAAACTTATCAACAAAGAAATGTCCAGGTCCTCACGGATTCATGGCTGACTTCTATAAGAAATTTAGAGAAGATATAATATCAATATTCCTCAAACTCCTTAAAGAAATTGAAAGGCAAGCAGTTCTCCATAACTCACTCTGGGAGGCAAGAACTATTCTGATGCCAAAAAAGAGAAAGAGTCAAAAAAAGAAAATGACAGGCCAATCTCTCTAATGAACATAGATGTAAAAATTATCAGTAAAATACTAGCAAACAGAATGCAGTAAATCATCAAGAACGTTATGCATCTTGACCCAACAGGATTCTTCCCAGCAATGCAGGGATGGTTCAATATACACAAATCAATAAATGTAATACACCACATCAACAGAGCAAAAGACAAAAATCAAATATCATCTCAATAGATGCAGAAAAAGCTTTTGATAAAGTGCAATACATAGTCATGATAAAAATTCTACAGAAAATCAGAGTAAATGATCTCTAACTCAATTCAGTAAAAGCTATCTATGACAAACCAACAGCCAGAATCATACTAAAAGGACAAAAGTGACAGCTTTCACTCTAAAATCAAGAACAAGAAAAGGATGTCCACTATCACACTGCTATTCAGTATAGTTCTGGAAACATTAGCTAGAGCAATTAGATAAGACAGAGAAATAAAAGAGATAAATGTAGAAAAAGAAGATGCTTAATTATCATTATTTGCCAATGACATGATGCCCTATATAGAAGATCCCAAAAACTCCACCAAACAACTTTTAGAATTAGAGAACAAACTCAGTAGCATAGCTGGATTCAAAGTCAACATTAAAAAATTAATAGCATTTCTGTACACAAATATCAAACTTACTAAGAGAGACATTATGGAAATAATACCTTTCACAATAGCATCCAAAAAGTAAAATGCTTAGGAATCAATCTAACAAACGATGCAAAAATCTTTACATTGAACACTATACTATTCTGGAAAAGGGGATTGAAGAGGATATCAGAAAATGGAAATACATCCCTTGCTCTTGGATAGGAAGAACCAACATTGTGAAAATGGCCATATTCCAAAACTGTTACACAGATTTAATGAAGTCTCAATCAAAATACCATTAAAATGCCTCACAGAGCTACAGAAAACATTCCTAAAATTTATTTGGAAACAGAGGAGACCTAGAATAGCTAAGGCAATCCTGGGAAACAAAGGAAAGGCAGGAGGCATCACAATCCTTGACATGAAACTATACTACAAAGTTACTGTGGTAAAAATCAGCATGGTACTGGCAAAAATAAATGCCTGAGGATCAGTGGACAGATGAGATGATGCAGACATAATTACAAAGACATGCACCAGCTTCTTTGATAAATGGACCAAACATGTCCACTGGAAAAAAGATGATTTCTTTAATAAATTGTGCTGGAAAAATTAGCTATCCACATGCTGAAGACTAAAACTGGATCCATGTCTATCACTATGCACTAAAGTCAAAATGGACCAAAGATCTAAATATTAAAACAGAAACACTAATCTACTGGAAGACCAAGTTGGTAGAAATCTTGAAGACATAATTTTAGACAAAAAGTTCATGAACAAAACATAAACTGCTGGTAAGTAATTCAAAGAAGTAATATCTGGGACATCATCTTATTAAAAAGTTGTTGCATATCAAAAGAAATCACCATAAGAGTGAAAAGAAAACTCACAGAGTAGGAAAATATTTAGCTAACTGTCCCTCAGACAAATGACTTATATTTAGAACATATTATGAATTGAAAAACATCAAGCCCCCAAATTTAAAGACTCAATCCAAAACTTGGCACTTTTTAGACAAATAAATACAAATGGAAAATAAATATATGAAGAAACGTTCAACATCACTAACCATTAGAGAAGTGCTAAAAAACACTGAGATTCCATCTGACTCCAGAAAGAATGGCTGTTATCAATAAATTAACTAATAAAAAATGTTGGCAGGCTGTGGGGAAAATAGAACACTACTGTTGGTGGGAGTGTAGATTGGTACAACCACTGTGGAAATCAGTGTGGAGATTCCTCAAAAAACTAGGATTGAAATGGAGACAACTTGAGACTGTCCTCATTAGTGAAATAAATACTAATCATATTTATAAATATCACACTGTGTCTCTAGTGTAAAAAGTAATAAGAAATGTAGGAGTAATAAAACTCAGAATGTGTAATTGCTACTGTAAAATAAAGAGAGGAAAAGAAAGTGCTCTAAAGGATATAACTGCATATATGTTTAAGTGTGTAAGATAGATGACCATATTACTGTTTTTGTTAGATCATTGAGCAGAACTGTTAACAGTCTCACTGTTTGAATGTCTACTTTGTATGCTTTAATTTTGTAACTTGAACAACTATTTCCTAGATGACAGTATGTAATTTATCAAGGAGTGATTTCTTAGTGTTTTTTTTTCCTTTTCTTTTTTCCTTTGGAATTCTGTATTGTTGCTACCCTTTTTACTGTTTTGTTTTTTTCTCTCTTTAAATAAAATTTAAATGGATTAAAAACATGAAAAAAAAAACTAGAATTGGAGGTTCCATTCAATCCCGCTATTCAGCTATTGAAAACATTCAGGTATTGTAAACATCATACCACAGCAATATATGTGCACCCATGTTTATAGCTGAAAAATTTGTAATAGCTAAATCTTGGAAACAATCCAAATGCCCGTCAACTACAGAATGGATTAAAAAAAGATGTGGTATTTTTATACAGTGGAGTATTACTCAGCTATAAAGAAGGATAGACTTGAGATTTTTATGAGTAAATGATTGCAATTAGAGACCATATTCATAAGTAAAATAAATCAGACTTGTATGTGTAAATATTGTACTGTCTCCCAGTATAAATAAAAAAAGTAAATAGGATCCAAAATGTACAGTAGATATTGTGAAAGTGAAAGGGAATGAAAGTGCTTAAAAGGGAAGACCAATTGTGATAGGAGAAAGGAGAAAAAAAGGAAAAGATGATATGTGTGTGTGTATATATATATATATATAATATATATATATAGTGTATATATATAATATACATATATATGTGTGTTTGTATATAAAAATAAACAAGATAACTATATGACTAATTTTTGCTAGTTCATCAAAAAGAACAGTTTGTGTTTTCATTGTCTGATTGTTTGACAATTTATTTCATGCCTATGTCTTGTAATCTGAAAAACAACTTTCAAGATAACAATATACAAAATATGAACTAGTACCAAGTTTCTAAAAATTCTGTATCAA
>PVJX010008384.1:0-65908 GCA_004027295.1 Dolichotis patagonum
TTTTAATTTAGTATATGGTGAGAGATACAGGTCTTAGTTCAATCTTCAGCATATGGTTAGCCAGCTTTCCCAGTAAAATTTGCTAAACAGACTATCTTTCCTCCAGCAAAAGTGTTTGGCCCCTTTGTCAAGATAAAGTAGCTACAGGTTCCTGGAGTTGTTTTTTGTTTTTTTTTTTAATTTTATTTTAAAAAAACAAAACAAAATAGAAAAAAGTAAAGCAACAATACAAAATTCCAAGGAAAAAAAGAAAAGAACAAAAAATACTAAGAAATCATTACTTGATAACTTACATACTGTCATCTTGGAAATAGTTGTTCAAGTTACAAAGTTAAAACATACAAAGTACACATTCAAACAATGACACTGTTATTAGTTCTGCTCCATGATCTAACAAAAACAGTTGTTCATTCATGTTACCCACTTAAACATACATGCAATTATATCCTTTAGATCACTTTCGTTTCCTCTCTTTTTTACAGTAACAATTACATATTTTGGGTTTTATTATTCCTACATTTCTTATTACTTGTTATACTAGAGACACAGTGTGATATTTATAAATATGATTCTTATTTATTTCACTAATGAGGATAGCCTCAAGTTGTCTCCATTTCCATATGAAGGCCTCAAAAGAAATCACCAGCAGAGTGAAAAGAAAACCTACAGAATGGGAAAGAATTTTAGCCAGCAACCCCTCAGACAAAGGACTTACATCAAGAACATATAAAGAATTGAAAAACATCAAGCCACCCAAATTCAAAGACCCTCTCCAAAAATGGGCATCTGAGATGAACACACAGTTATCAGATAAAGATATACAAAGGGCAAACAAATACATGAAGAAATGTTCACCATCACCGGTCATTCGAGAAATGCAAATTAAAACAATATTCAAGTTTCATCTCACTCCTGAAAGAATAGCTGCCATCAAGAAATCAACTGATAACAAATGTTGGCAAGGCTGCAGGGGGAAAAGGAACACTGCTCGGCTGTTGGTGGGAGTGGTGCAACCACTATGGAAATCAATATGGAGAATTCTCAGAAGACTAGGGCTGGAAGCTCCATTCAACCCAGCTATTCTCCTCCTGGGTATTTTCCCAGAAAAACTGGAGTTCTTTTTGTATTTTCTGATCTGTTCCACTGATATACAAGTCCTTTTTTCCCCCCAATATCATGCTGTTTTTAATAATGTGTCTTTGTAGTGGAACTTCAGATCAAGCAATGTGATGCAGCTGCCTTGCCCTTGTTGCCCAGAATTACTTTTACTATTGCAGGTCTCTTCCATATGAATTTTAGCATTATTTTCTCTAGATCTGTGAGAAACGCTATTGTTATTTTGATTATGATTGCATTATCATTTTCACTCCTAAAAACAGATCTGAAGATCAATAGAATAGATTAGAAGATACAACTACAAACACACTCAGCCATTCTTGCATTAGGGCTTTGAATTTGGGAGGTCTGATTTTTTAAAAATTTTTATATGTTCTAGACAGAAGTCCTTTGTCTGAGGGACAGTTGACTAAGATTGTTTCCAAATTTGTGAGTTTTGCTTTTACTCTGTTCTTTTGACGTGCAAAAAAGATTTAATCGAAGAGATCCCAGGTATTGTCTCTGGGAAGTATTTCCCATGTGGTTTGTTTTTTGTTCATGAATTTTCTGAAAATTCATGATGTAGATAGTTTCTACATCTATCTCTTTAACATTTCTACCTATTGTGTCTTCCATCAGATTTAGTGTTTCTCTATTAATATTTAGATCTTTGACCCATTTTCACTTTTGTTTACTACATGGGGATTGGCATGTTTCTAATTTTAGTTTTCAGCATATGAAGAGCTAGTTGTTCCAGCACCACTTATTAAAGACAGAGACTATCTTTCTTCCAGTGAATGTGATTGGCCACTTTATCAAAGATAACGTGGCTGAATATATTTGTAGTTATATCTTCTAATCTATTTCATTGATCTTCAGGTCAGTTTTTATTCCAGTACCATGCTGATTTTATTACAGTAGCTTTGTAGTATAACTTCAAGTCAGGGATTGTGATGCCTCCTGCCTTTCCTTTGTTGCCCAGCATTGCCTTTGCTATTCTAGCTCTTTTCTGGTTCCAGATGAATTTTAGGAATGATTTCTCTAGATCTGTGAGGCATGCTCATGGTACTTTGATTGGAATTGCATTAAATCCGTATAACAATTTTGGGAGAATGCCCATTTTCACAATATTTATTCTTCCTGTACATGAGCAAGGTTGTTTTTCCACTTTCTGAGATCCTCTTCAATTTCTTTTTTCAGGGTATTATAATTTTCCCTGCATAGATCTATTGCTTTTGCTTGATTGATTCCTAAGTATTTCATTTTTTGGATTCTATTGTGAAGGTTTTGGCTTCTCTTATTTCTATTTCAGTGAGTTTGTTGTTTGTGTGTAGGAATGCTATTTGTTTTTGAGTATTGACTTTGTACCCAGGTACATTACTGAATTTACTTATTATATGTAGGAGTCTTTCAATGGAGTTTTGAGGATCTTCTACGTAGAGTATATCATCTGCAAACAATGATAATTTAACTTTTTTCCCCTATCCTTATCCCTTTTATTTCTATCTCTTGTCTAATTGTTCTGGCTAGTATTTCCAGCACTATATTGAATAGGAGTGGTGATAATGGACATCCTTGTCTTGTTCCTGATTTTAAGTTCAAAGCTCTCCATTTTTGGCCATATAATATGATGCTGCCTGTTGGTTTGTCATAGATGGCTTTTAATATATTGAGGTAAATACCATCTATTCTGTTTTTCTGTAGCATTCTTATCATAAATGAGTGTTGGGCCTTATCAAAAGCTTTTTCTGCATCTATAGAAATGATCATGTGATTCTTACTTTTGGCTCTATTGATATGATTGAATACGTTTACTAATTTCATATGCTGAACTATCTCTGCATTCCTAGGATGAATCTCACTTGGTCATGGTGTATAATCTTGATGATTTGCTGCATTCTGTTTGCCAATATTTTATTGAGAATTTTTGTATCTATGTTCATTAGAGAGATTGCCCTGTAAATCTCTTTTTGGTTGGATCTTTCTCTGGTTTTGGTATTAGAGTAATATTTGCCTCCAAGAATGAGTTAGGGATAATTGCTTCCCTTTCAATTTCATTGAAGAGTTCGAGGAGTGTCAGCATTAAGTCTTCCTTGAATTTCTTGTAGAATTCTGCAGTGACTTCATTAGGACCTGGGATTTTCTTTATTGGTGAGGTTTTAATTAGATTTTCAATTTCATTAAATAATTTCATGAAATAAGGTTATTTAGTAGTTTTACATCTTCTTGATCCAGCTTTGCTAATTCATATGTTTCTAGGAATCTGTCCATTTACTCTGCTATCAAACCGATGAGAGTGGAGTTTTTCAAAATAGATAATGATGACTTCCTGTATTTTCACAGAGTCTACAGTGATTTCACCCTTTTCATTCCTTATTGCATAAATGTGAGTTTTTTCTTTCCTTTTTAAAATAAGGTTGGCTATGGGTTTATTCAATTTATTTATTCTTTCAAAGAACCAATTCTTTAATTCATTGATTGTTTATATTGTTTTCTTAGTCTCTATTGCATTGATTTCCACTCTAATCTTTATAATTTCTTCCCTTCTTTTGTCTTTTGGCTTTACTTGCTCTTCTTTTTCTAGATGTTTTAGGTGGAGTGTCAGGTTGTTAATTTGTGTTCGTTCTGTTTTCCTGATGTGGGAATTCACCACAATAAATTTCCCTCTGTGGACTGATTTCATTGCATCCCACAATTTCTGGTAAGTTGTATTTGTATTTCATTTGCTTGTAGATATTATATAACTTCTTTTTAAATTTTCTCTGTGACATATTAATTGCTCATGAATGTATTATTTAATTTCCATGGGTTTGTGGATTTTTTTGGTTTCTTTTTCCATTAATTTCTTGTTTCATGGTGCTATGATCTGATATCATGCATGGGATAATTTCAATTTTTTGCATTTACTTAAGCATGTTCTGTCGGCTAGTATATAATCTATTTTATAGAATGTCCTGTGTGTAGCTGAGAAGAATGTATATTCTTTTATTTTTTTTTTTTGTATCAGGGATCAAACTCATGACCTCGTGCTTTCCAAGCAGGTGCCTATGCCACTGAGCTAAAACCTCAGCTACCAAGAATATATTCTCTGATGCTGTTGGATGGAACACTCTGCACACACCCATTAAGTCCATTTGTTTGTGGGTGTGATATAGTTCTGTTATTTCTTTGCTGATTTTCTGTCTAGGTAATGTTGCTTTGTGGGAATAGGGTGTTAATGTCTACCGTTATAATTGTGTTATTGCTTATTTGATTTTTTCATTTCTCTTAATATTTGTTTCATATGGTTCTGTGCCACCAAATTTGGTTCATATATATTTAAGATTGTTATTTCTTCCTCTTGAGGTTTTCCCCTAACTAGTGTGTAGTGACCTTCTTTCTCTCTTTTGATCATTCTTGGTTTGAAGTTTACATTGTCTGCAAAAAAAATAGCTAACCGTGCTTTGTTTGGAGGGAGTTCCTATGGCATGCAGTATTGTTTTACATCCTTTGACTTTCTGTCTATGAGTTTCCTTTGTTGTTACATGGATTTCCTGTGTAGAAAATATAGTTGGATATTGTTTCTTCATCCATTCTGCCAGTCTGTTCCTTTTAATAGGTGTTTTGAGGCCATTCACAATAATGGTTATGACTGATATATATATATATATATATATATATATATATATATATATATATATATATTTGACATGTTATCTTACTCCTGTTGGTTCTTTACTTTCCCCTCTGTTTAACTGTTTGCCTTGCTTAGTGATTTTTTCCTGTCTATCTAGAATGTCTTTCATTATTCTTTGCAGGGTTGGTTTGGTGGTCATGAAGTTCTTCAGTTGTTCTTTGTCATGGAAGTATTTCTTCATTGATTTTGAAGGACAGTTTTGCAGGGTATATCAATCTGAGTTAAAAGTCATTTTCCTTTAGGATCTGAAATACTTAGCCACATGCTCTTCTTGACTTCATTGTTTATGTTGAGAAATCTGCTGTGATTCTGATAGGCTTTTCTCTATAGCTCATGTGTCTCTTTTCTCTATCAGCTTTTAATATTCTGTTTGTATGCTGGATTTCTGGAGTATTGTTTATTATATGTCTGGGTGTATTTTTATCTTGGTTATGGCTATTTGGAATTCTATATGCTTCACTGATCTGTATCTCAGTTTCCATTCTCATGTTTGGGAAATTTCAGCTTTTACTTCTTGAGATAGCCTCTTGATATCATTTGTTTTTTGTTTTTTGTTTATACCTATCAATCTTATGTTGTTTGTCTTTGCATCATCTTGCAGCTGTTGAATTGTTATTTCCTGATAGCTTGTTATTTTTAAAAGACCTTTCATTTCCTGTTCACTAGCTGCAATCTTGTCTTTGAGGTCTGAATGTCTATCTTTACTTTCATTGAGGCAGTTTTGTCAACTTTCAATGGAATTTTTGACTTCCTGGATATCTCTTTGAATATGTTCCATGTATTCTGTTTGTTTCTTATATTCTTCATTTAAGGTTTTCATCTTTTTGCAGTGCTCCTTCAATTTTTTAACTATGTCTTCTTTAGATGTGTTCAATATTTCTTTCATTACATTTATCATTTCTTCTTTTACTTGGGAGATGATTTCTGATCTGAGTTCTTTTATAGCTTCCTGGATTTGTTTCTTTACTTCAGTCGCTATCATCTCAGGTGTTTCAGGTTTATATATGGCTTACAATTTCTTCTATTTCCATGTTTCCTAGGCTTCCTTGGGATGGGCTGGAGGTTTGAGATTGCATTTTGCTCTTTCATTTTGTTATTTTCTTGTATTCCCTTAGGGAAGCTGAAGGCAAGGTCTCAGTTGTTTCTTGGGTTGAGGATGTCTATCCCTACTACTGGGAGTTTCACCAGTTAAGTGGAGGTCATTAGACAGGCCTTACCAGGGGAATCCCAACCACTTGAAGTCACTGGGTATGGCCCAAATAGGCCCAGAGGTACCTTCCTATGGGTCCTCCAGTGGTGGGAGTTGCTGGATGAGGCCCTACCAGTCTCAGAGCAATGTGCCAAGGCTTCCCTGTGGAATGGAAATCATTGCATGCACTTTCAGCATGCAAGGTAGAATATAGGCAGCTCCAGGCCACTTGGGGGTCACTCTCCTTGTTATTTTCTAAATATCTTTCCTTATTTGTTCACTAGCTTCAGTCTTGTCATTGATGTGAGAAAATCCATCTTCACTTTCATTGAGTTTGTTTTGCCAGCTTTAATGCATTTTTTTAATTTTCTGGATAACTCTTTGAATCTGTTTCATGCATTCTGTTTCTTTCTTACATTGTTCATTCAAGGTTTCATCTTTTTGCAGTGCTCCTCTATTTTTTTAACTATGCCTTCTTTGGTGTGTTCAGCATTTCTTTTATTATGTTTAAATTTCTTCTTTTACCTGGGAGATTATTTGAGATCTGAGTTCCTTTATAGCTTCATTGAGTTTTTTTTTTAACTTTGGTTGCTATCATTTCAGATGTTTCAGGTGATCACTTATATTTTCATCTATGTCCATGTTTCTTAAGCTTGTTTGGGATGGGCTGGAGTTTTGAGATTGCATTTTGCTCTATCATTTGTCATTTTCATTCATTCCTCTGCAGAAGCTGAATGCACATTCTCAGTTGCTTCCTGGGTTGAGGATTTCTGTCAGTACTGCAGGGATTTTCCACAGTTGAGTCGAGGTTGTTAGTCAGACCTTACTATATCCCTAGTGGCACTCAAAGTCTCCTCAAATGTGAGAAATATGCTGGGTGGGCCTTCTGCACACCCCACGTGTTGCAGTGAAGCTCCTTGGCTGCTTGAGTTTGCTGGGTGGATCTCTACCAAGTTTTGAATCACATACCAAGGCTGAACAGCTAGAGGGATTATGCTATGCAGGCCTTCAGCTCATGCCACATGGTGCATCAAAACTTTGCAGCTGCTTGTAGTCACTGTGTAGGGTACAACCAGGCCCCATGGGACCTACCAGAAGGTCTCCAGTTGACTGAATACACAGGTTCTGAGTGAGATGGCCAAGTTGCATGGCTAGGTGAGGTTTGCTGTGCATGCCTTCAGCTAGAGCTACTGAGTGCAGGCAGTACCCTACCCACTTGGGATCACTGGGTGGGCCTAACCAGGCCCAGAGGGACCTACCTGAAGGTCCTTGGCTGATTAGGGATGCTGGTCAGTGCCCTACTGGTTTCAGAGCAAGGTGCCAAGGTTGCATGGCTGGATGGGGTTCACTGGGCAGGTCTTCAGCTTGCACTACTTGAGGCATCAATTTTTCAGAATTCCATCATCATACCATAGAGTCATAGATCAGCAACTTAGCTTTTACCTCTAGGCCTTTATGGCACATATACTATCCAAACTATAACATGAGGTTTGAGGTGTCATTGAGCTGCCCAAATGGTTATAAATCTTTGCAACTAAGAAAAGATCTGAAATGGGGATGTAAATTTGTGAGTCCATTTTATAAATTGTAACCATAGTTATGGATTGAGAGAGAGAGAGAGAGAGACAGAGAGAAATAAAGAGGGGTTAGCTTTCAAACAATGTCATATTTAATAATCCTGTTGAGGTGGATAAACTAGTGTAAAATTATGTACAGAACTTGAAGTCCATAACAAAGTCCTCATAAACCCTCGCAACTTTGTATTTCTGAAGTGGTTACCATGAGTTATGGACACTATGTTAAGTGATGGTTGATTAAATTAGTTTTTATTTATATATACAAATATATTGATAAATAAAATATATTGTGTCTCACATTTGATGTTTTTTATTTCTCCTTCCTCTCGCCTCCTTCCATGTGTCTCTATCCCCAGATCCTCTTATCATCTTTACAAAAGCTACCTTCTTATTTCCTACCAACTATCTTTAATTTTGCTCTTTAAATTGCCACTTTTCTAAAAAAATACAAGCTCATATTTGTAAAAGATGCATAAGTATATGGTAATTTGTGAGACTTTTAAACAGTAACTATTTAATATTACATCAAGTGACAAATTTCTCCTAATTAGAAGTTACCATTATTTTACCCACTAATTCATTTGGCCTATTATTTCACCTATAACAAACTGAAAGATGAGGAAAACTCAAGGTATAAATTTTTATATATTTGCTAGCATTTTAATTTTCACATCTGGTCTACTAAATTTTCAAGTTCATTCATGGACTTTCCCCAAATTATTTCCTCAAAAAATCAATTCAATACTAGACCAGGTAAGTTTTGTTAATTATCTTGTTTATATGAAAAACCAATAGTTGGGAGGAAAATGAGTACTGAAAAATCACATTACTTTATTCAGTGAACAGCAGAAGCAACTCCAAGATGAAGGGCCATATTTGACAAAATTAAGCAACCAGTTTGCAAACAGATTTCACAATACATGACAGAAATCGTGTTATTAGATGTTTAAGATTTAGGCTGCCCAGTAACAGAAGAGCTTTTGTTAGAACTTTTGTTCATATTTGAATATACATGGAATGGCAAGATTTCTATATGATAGTTTGTTCTTTATCACTAGTGGAATTCAATCTTTCTGAAGTATCTTTAAATTTGACTTTTCAGTGATATTTTGTCATCCATTTTATGACATTGTTTAAAACTATTGTAAATTCTATTTAGTGAGAAAATAAGTATATGTCTAGTAAACAAGTATTAAATTTTCATTTCTTTGCATAATTACTTTTTAAAGTTTGTGGTAGGAGCATTTGAAATCTACATTATTTGCAAAATTACAGTTTACAATACAGCACCATTAATTGTAGTATTTCTAATGAACCTTAGATCTCTAGGCTTATGTATTCTACGTAACAGCAACTTCGTGCCCTTTAATGAACATCTCTCTATATTCCACACCTCCCTGCCATGGCTCCCACCATTATATTATGTTTCTATATATTCATTTTTAAAATTCCACTTATAAATGAGATCATGCAGAAGTTTTCTTTCTGTGTCTGCCTTATTTTACTTAGCATAATGATTTTCAAGTTAACTCATGGGGTTCCAAATGTCAAGCTGTTATCAAAAACACAAAAATAACAAATTTTAAAGTACAGAGAAAAGGCATCCTTTGTACATTGTTGGTGAGAGTTAAAAGATCCATTTTGAAGAACAGTAAATAGGTTCGTAAAAAAATTAAAAATAGAACTATGATACGATCCAGCAATTTCACTTCTGCCTGCATAACACAAACAAATAAAATCAGTGTCTTAAAGAGATATCTGCATCCCCATATTCACTGCATCATTAATTCTCTGGTAAAATTAGTGCAAAGTATTTCATTAATACAGTCATAAATAGATTATGAAGGGATTGGGAATGCAGCTCACTAATAGAGCACTTTCCTCACTTGTATGAGGTCCTATGTTCCATTACCAGCACCACATATAAAAACAGGTAAGTGATTCATGAGTTCACTCTATTAGTAATAGCTGTGAAAATCACAGAAGAATCTGTTTTCATTGCTGTACCAGGGTAATAAGTGATTGTGTACATTGTATATTTTATAAATATAGTATTATACACTTATATACTCATACTTATCTCTAATTAGGGTGGAAACTCAGAGAGAGAGAGAGAGAGAGAGAGAGAGAGAGAGAGAGAGAGAGACTTTGTATAGTTTGTTTCTGAATTCCTGGAGGCTAAAACAATCCTTGGCAAATTAGTTGAATAAATCAGTTGAATTAGTTGCATTACCCAATTATATCCTTTTAAAATTTACAAATAGCAAACACGTTACTGTGATTCTCAATTTCTATTTAAAAGTGTTTAAAAATCACCATTGTAAAGATTAAATAATAATTTTTGCTAAAAATAGAAGTTTACATAGAAAAATAATAGAAGAAAAGATGGCTGAAAGGGTCTAAACCAGGGTGGAAAACATAGCAACATTTAAGTTTACTCCAAATCCAGAGATGAGTTTGAGGAAGAGTGTGAGTAAGCCCAAAAGAATCTTCACTTCATACACAGAGAAGGTTGGGTGAGGAAGGAAACCATAATTTACTGAGGCCTTGCCATATGCTCAAATCTACCAAAGACCTACCTCATTTGATTTCTACTTTATCTTTATAATAGCAATAGTTAACATTCACTATTTACTCTATGCTAGTTACTGTCTTAAGCAGTTTAAATCAGTTAACTCAATAATTATTTACATCAACCAAGGGAATATTTCTGGTAGCACCAACTGAGCTTCCTCAATAAAGATTATGATTCTCATTATTAGAGAGGAGCTTTCTCAATAAATCACTTGCATGGTCACATTAACAGAATTGTCTGACTTCAAATCTGAGGATGTTTTACTTTTCCTTATCTTGTTTTGCTTGTCTCACCTCAATAAAAACAACACATCAGGCAGCTAACATTGAATATTTACTATAGAGCAAGCACTATGTAATTGCTTAATATGGGCTGTCTCATTTAATTTTCACATTAGCTTTCAGGTGATGTTTTTATTTGTTGCCTTGTATAGATGAAGAAATTAAGGTTAAAGGGGTTAAGGAACTTATTAAAGTGACATAGTATGTTGGTGGGTCATGATTTATGACCTTGTTTATTTGCCTAATGAACTAAAGTTCTTAATCACTCTACCACACTACCTGCTTTAAAAGATTTTCCTTCCTCTCCAGTAGGACCCATCCCTAAGATTCCTGCTGAAATCGTGAAACAAGGCTGAGACTACTTTCCCATTGTGTTAAGTCTGCCAGGTCTGCAAAAGGATAAGGTAATGACAAACTTACTCTCCAAATTCAAATACTGTCATATTGTATCTTTGGGCTCAGAAATGAAATACCCATTCATCACTCAAAATTGTTTTCAATGGGAATGGGCTTGATAGAAATAAGATTTATTTTTTTAAAGACTTAATGACAAATAATTTAAAAACCATTTAGCTTGCCCACTTAAAATATATAATTCAATGGTTTTAAACTGCATTTATAGAGGTGGGCAAGCATAATGATAATCTAATTTTAGAATTTTTTCATCAGGCCTCAAAGAAATCTTGTGCATTAGCAGTCACTCTTCTTTTCCCCAAAACTAAGCCCTTAAAAACCAGGAAGGCTCTATAGAGATTATAACAACTAAGCTTCTATTTGAGACATTTAATATAAAATTCTTACTTTTATAATATAAATTATGAATATAAAATTTTCCTAGATCCTTTAGCATTATAGTTTCAAAGTTCATTCATGTCACAGGGTGTGCAGTTCTATATTCATTTTTGTGTCTGAGTAATATTCAAATGCACAGATGTAACAAAGTTTGTATCCATTCCTTGGTTGATGAACATTTGAGTTGTTTCCATTTTTTGGCTATTACAAATAATGCGAATTTAAACAGTCATATACATAATTTTGTTGAACACCTGTTTTCAATTCTTTGGGATATATGTCTAGGGATAGAATAGCTAAGTCTACAGGAAACTCTTTAACATTCTGAGAAATTGCCAAATTGTTTTCCAGTGTGGCTGAACCAATTTTTATTTTAAAAAGGAAAACAGAAAAAAAAGGATAGAACTGGTACAGAATTTCACAAGAGAAAAATGTAAGAAATTAACACTAGTTAATATACTGCATATTTTTATCTCAGAATTAGCTATTCGGGTTACAAAAATCTAGGCACAAAAGTGATCAATCTAACAATGACAGCACAGACTGTTCTTTTTGATGAACTAACAGAGATTAGTGGTACAGCTATCTATCTAGCATAGATATACATACATACATTTATATATGTTTACCAACATATAATCTTTTCCTGTCTTCCTTTTTCTTTCTATTATCCCAGTAGTTCTGTGTTTTTGAGCACTTTCTTTCACTTTCCTTATTACAATGTCTAATGTATATTTTGGATCTTATTACTTTTCAAATTTTTATTTTGTAGCATTTATTATACTAAGCAGACAATACACTATTTACAAATTTGAGTTCATTTCACTTATGAGTATGTTCTCAAGTTGCCTCCATTTACCTATAAAACCTCAAGATTATCCTTTTTATAGCTGAGGAATATTCCATTGCATAATATGGCATCTTTTTGTTCATTCTGTTCTTGGTGGGCATTTATGTTGTTTCCAAGATTTAGCTATTACAAATTTTGCTGGTATAAACATGGGTGCAGGTATATTTCTGTGGCATGATATATTCAATTTTTTTTTTTTAGAAAATACCCAGACAGTGAATAGCGAGATTAAATGGGGCTTCCAACCCTAGCTTTTTAAGGAATCTCCACACTGATTTCCACAGTGGTTGCACCAGTCTACATTTGCACTAGCAGTAGGGAAGTGCTTTTTTCCCTCACAGCCCCACCAACATTTGTGATTAATTGAATTATTGATAGCAGCCATTCTTTCTGGCGTGTGATGGAATTTCAATAGTTTTAATTTGCATTTCTCACATGATCAGTGATGGTGAGCATGCCTTTGTGTATTTATTGGGTTGAGTCTTTCAATTTGAGGGGCCTGATGTTGCTCAGATCTTTATATGTTCTATATATAAGACCTTTGTCTGAGGGACAGTTGGCTAAAATTGTTTCCCATTCTGTGTGTTTTCTTTGTTGGTAATTTCTTTAGAAATTAAAAAAAAACCTTTTTAATAAGAAAATATCCCAGTTGTTGATTCTGGGAAGCACTTCCCATGCACTTTGCATTTTATTCATGAACTCTTTGCCTACCCTATATCTTCAAGCCCTCTACCTACATTGTCTTCCAGTACATTTAATGTTTCTGCTTAATATTTAAATCTTTATTCCATTTTGAATTTAGTTTAGTGCATGGTGATCAGCATGGGTTTGGTTTTAGTCTTGGGCATGTGGAAAGCCAATTTTTCCAGCACCATTTATTAAATAGGCTATCTTTCTTCCAGTGAACATGTTTAGCCCCTTTGTCAAAGCTTTGTTGGCTAAGTGTCTTTGTAGTTGAGTCTGATCTTCTAATCCATTCCATTGATCCTCAGGTCTGTTTTTGCCAGTACCATACTTATTTTATCACTGTAGATTTGTAGCATAATTTCAAGTCAGGGATTTTGATGCCTCTTGCCTTGCCTTTGTTGCCCAGGATTGCCTTTGCTATTCAAGATCTCTCCCGTTTCTAAATGAATTTTAGGAATGTTTTCTCTATATGTGTAAGGTATGTTATTGGCATTTTGATTGGAATTGAATTAAATCTGTATGTTTGTTTTGGGAGTATGTGCATTTTCACAATGTTGGTTCTTCTTAACCAAGAGCAAGGAATATTTTCCCATTTTCTGATATCCTCTTCAATCTACTGTTTAAGAGTATTATAGTTTTCAATGTGTAGGTCTTTTATGTATTTGTTAGGTTGATTCCTAAGTATCTCATTGCTTTGGATACTGTCATGGTTTATGTAGGTGGCCTCCAGACCTCATGTATTTGCATTGTGCATTTGTGATTGATTCATTGTCTAGAGCTTGGATTGGTGGTGTCAGTGCTACACCGTCCTAGGGGGTGGAGTCAGGATGTGATGTAATGGCAAGAAGAAGGGGTGTCTCTCTCTCTTGCCGGTTTCCGCCTTGCTGTTTGCAGCTGCCATGAACTGTGGCCCCGCCATGCCACCCTGCCTTGGAGCCAACTGAGTATGGACTGAAACCTCCAAAAACTGTAAGAAATAAACCTTTCCTTTCCCAACTTTGGGCATCAGGAGTATAGCTGTTTTTACTGTGTTGTTTCTTCCTACTTATGAGCAACGGATATCTTTTCATTTTCTGATATTCTCTTCAATCTCTTTTTCCAGAGAACTGTAATTTTCAATATGTAGATCTTTTACTTCTTTTGCTGGATTGATCCCTATCTGTTTTTTATGCTATTGTGAAAGGTATGTTTCCTCAATATCTCCCTTAGGGAGCTTATTGTTTGAATAAAGAAATACTATTGATTTTTGAGTGTTGAATTTGCATCCAGCTTTACTACTAAATTCTCTGCTTAAATCTACAAGTCTTTTGGTTGTTTTGTGGTCATCTATGTGGAGCATCTTGTCATCTCCAAAGAATGATGACTTACTTAACTTAGAAAAATGCTGACTATTGATTTATCATAGATGGCTTTTATCATATTGAGATAAAGACCATATATTCAAATTTTCTGTAAGTTTCCTACAATGACTGGGTATTGGATTTTGTCAAATATTTTTTTCTGCATCTATTGAGATTAATATGTAATTTTTGCCTTTAGTTCTATTGATACAATGCACTGTATATGTTGATTTGCATATGTTGAACAACCCCTGCATCCTTGGGATGAATCCTACTTGATCATGGTGAATAATCTTGATGATTTGTTGTATTCTGTTAACTAGTATCTTATTGATAATTTTTTCATCTACATTTAACAGAGTGATTGGTCGGGAGTTCTTTTTGGTTGGGTCCCTCTCTTGTTTTGGTATCAGGGTAATACTTTCATTCAGGAATGATTTTGGATTCTTGCTTCCCTTTCAATTTCATTAAAAAATTTGAAGAATAATGACATTATCTCTTCTCTAAATTTCTTACAGAATTCACCCATGCATCCAGCAGGACTTGAGATTTTCTTTGTTGGTAAGTTTTGGATTGCATTTTCAATTTCTTTGACTGATATTTTGTTATTTAGAGTGTTTATATCTTCTTGACTCTATTCATTCCCATTTATATATGTGTCTGTTCTTGTGCCTGTATAATAGTTCTGTGATTAATGCAGCACTGCAGTGTGGTTTTGAAATTGGGCAGTGTAAGCTCTCCAATTCTGCTCCCTGTAAAGATTGTTTTAGCTAGTTTAGCAATTCCATATGTATTTTAGGATCAACGTGTCAACTTGTGCAAAGAAATCAGCTAGTATGCTGTCAATCACCTTGGAATATACTGTTATATTAAAAATATTGTCTTCCAATCCATGAATGTAAGTTCTTTCCTTTTATTTAGAACTTCTTTAATACCTTTCAACAGTATTTTGTAGTTTTACATCTTTTTTAATATTTATTCCTTTTATGATTCTTGTTGCTATAGTAAATAGAATTGCTTTGTTTTCAATATTCAGATTTTGTCTTTATTTTTAATTGCAACAAGTTAATTGCATATATTTAGGTTACAGTGTGACAATTCTATACATGTACACAATGTGTAACAATCACATCAGGATAACTTTTTTATGTATCACTTCATATTATTTCTTTGTGGTGGAATATCTAGGAATTATATTTTTAATATCATTTTATTTTGCATTTTGCTGTGATTTGAATGTGTTTGTGAGAAAGCATGTGTTTGAAAGTTAAATTCTCAGTGCCACAGCACAAGAGGTAGTATCTAATTGGAGGTGGTTAGGCCAGAAGAGGTCCAGTTTCATGAATGTATTAAAGCGGACTTAAAAATGGCCTGAATCTTTGGATTGACTCTCTTGCTTTTTCTTGTCTTCTGTTTGCCCTTCTGTCATGGTATGATGCAGAGGCCCTCACTAGATGCAAATCCCTTGAGTTTTGGAAATTTCACCCTCTGGAAACATGAAGCAAACATTTTTTTGTTTATTATAAATTATCCAGTTTCAAGTATTCTGCTGCAGCAGTACAAAATGACTTAGGAATATATTAACTTTGTATCTTGCAACATTGCTGAACTCATTTAGGCAGGAATTGTGAGTAATTAAAATGGAATGAATATGTCTAGAATGAAGACAGAATCAAGACTATAAGAATAGCTACCAACCATTGAGTATATTTGTGACAGGCCAGTGTTTCCTAACTTTAATATGCAAATTAATTTCCTGGAAATCTAGCTAAAGTTCAGACTGTTGTCAAGGAGTTTGGTATGGGGTCTGGTATTCTGCCTAACAACAGCTCTGTAGATAGCTTATAGCTTTTATTTATTATTTGCAAGTTACAACAGCCCTGCAATGTAGATATTATTGCCATTTTATAGATAAGAAAATGATCTCAGAAGTTGAGAAAATTACCCAGGCTCACAGTATGCAGAACCAGGATTTGAACACAGTTCACTGTAATGATTAAAAGGTGGACTCTTCATTCTCCAACATCTGGATATCTGAAGTATTTGGAGGACATTTGGAGTTAAAAAAAGAAAGCCTTTCAGCATCAGAATTGCTGCACAGAACATGTTTGGGTCTAAGCTTTGAAGTTGTTTTGGAAAATTCATCAGCTCCCTTGCTTTCCAGGGAGCTGAGAGTGAAGGAGTGAGGTTCAACTATCAGATGGAAGTAAAATGATATACATAGACAGAACTCAAGATTGGTGGAGGTATAGAAGGCTAATCAGACTAGACTCTAGAAAAGGACTCTGTATACTGCTAAAGTCTACCCATGAAATTGCCCCTGTTATTCAATCTTCCTACATTTTAAATGAGGGGTTAGACTAATTGTGATGTTGCTTTTGACTAATGCTATAGTTTGGATACGGCATTAGTTTGTTCCATAGTTCATGTACTTTGAGCCTGGTATCCAGTGTGGCAACATTAAGAGGTGAAACCTAGTGGGAGTTCTGTAGGTTACTGGGAGCACTCCTTCAGAAAGGTCATAGTAGTTTTTGTGGGACCTTTGAATTATTTTTAGTGAGACCAACTTTTTTTTTAAAAAAAAACATCAATCTCACTGAATTGTTCTTTGACTTTCTGTAGGATTACTCCCTCTTACATGTATTTCTGCCACTGTGGTGCCATCCACTTTGAGGTGGTTGTCACAGAGCTGAGCTGATGTAAGTACCATGTTAGCACCATGTGAGTGCCATGCACTTGAACATTCAAAATGGTAAGGTAAGTAAATCTCATTTCTTTATAGATATTTTGAGCCTCAGGTGTTTTATTACAGAAACAGAGGGATGGACCAATACAACTAAGCATAGAGGAATAAATGTATCAATGAACTAAAGGATAGGCATTGTTGTTCTGAGATCTTTCTCAGTAGAAAAGCAAACATGTTTCCATCTTATAGTAACAACAGAAATACTTACGGCATATACTCTGTGGTTCCTATTCAGGGAGCTGTTGGAATAGATGTCTAAAAAATATTCCCCTAAAAATGTTTATTGCAGACCTTGCAATTTTCCTGGATATGGTGAGTGATACAGTATGAACACCATTCCTTAGAGGTCAGGGTAAGGGTTTAGGAAGGTGAGTAAGCATCTGGTCATGTAGGTACTGATGAAATACAATGGATAGCTGATGACATTCTTTTTCAGTATTTTCCAGAAGAGTATTAAGGGATTTTTGTTACCTGAGTCAAAACATGTGAGACAATTATTTTTGTCCTTAGCACCTTTTATTGAAATATGACCCTTGTTGACAATTTGGCATATATATATATATATATATATATATATATATATATATATATATATCACAAGAAGGGAATGGTGGAGGACACAAATATAGAAACAATAAGATTCAGAAAAAATAATAGTTTTTCATGGGATAGATGAATAACCCCCCCCCACAGTTGTACAACAAACACTGGTTCTTTATCTACACAAAATGTTCCTGTCCCCCCTTAAAGGTCTACTAATCTTCAAATAATATAATATGTTGTTACAGAAACATCATTGGCATAGACAACTACTCTGGCAAAGACAGTAGGAGTTGCCAAAGTTCCAGATGGGTAGTGGAAGTCGCCATAACTGTGCCCAGCTTCTTCCATCTGGGGTCTGCTACTGGCAAAGCAGCACCTTCAGGGAGGCTGCAGTTGAGGATGTGACTCCACTGACCCCGGGAAGCATTTCTTGGGGGCACATTTAACATGAGGTTAAATGTAAAATAGAATATGAACCTAACCTTGGAAAGAGGCATTGCATCTTTTCACCCTTTTGCCTTTTCTCTGCTTCTAAGCTCTTTCTTTCTTGGGCTTTATTTTTAGAGTCTTTGTCTCATCTTGATTTCCACTGGGGCATTTATTTCTATATCTTGGCTGAGTCTCTGGGGATGAGGGAAGAAAGAGAGGACAGAGAGGCAAGTGTGACATAACACTTGCACTGACTTCTTTCTAACTCTGCACCCCCCTGCTTACCTCTTACCCTCTAAGATTTCTGTAAAGTGTTTGAAGGAACAGAGTACATGTTGAGACCAATAACTGTCTCTCGCGAGGTCTGTTCACCTGTCTTCCAAACTTCTGTCCCCTAAAAGATTTGGAAGAGGGATAGCCCAGAAACTGAGCATAGGGGGGTGACAATTCTGGCAACTAAGTAGTACTATCATATGGGATGGCCACAGCAAGAGTTGGCATGCCAGAGTCTGTTTAGTAGTTCACTTTTGTTTACAGGGCATTGCTGCTCAGTATAGTTTGGGGTTAAAATTTTAAAACTGTTTTTCTATGTGAAAATGAGCATTTTTGTATCCTGACTCCAATTATAGAAACTAATTTGAAGTGAGATGAGGGACAAAAATGACAGTTAATAGTATTTTTGATATCACATATCTTAGGTATAACTAATGTAACAATGTCTACAACAATCCAGAATGTGGCCATAGTCTCCAGGTAAGTGACCATTCTTTGGTCAAGCCCCACATTTTCAAAAATCTGTTTTGACTTTAAAAAAAGCTAGAATGCTGGAATGCATTGACCTCATCCCACCTCCAGTATAAGACATTTCAACTTGCTTTTGTTTGTCCCTAAGCCCTATTTTTTAAAAAACTGATGGCAACTATCACCTTTATTCAAAGCATTTTCCTTATCTCCTCAACCTTCACTTGGGTAAACCTAGCCATTCATAAGCCATCAGCCTTCCTGAGAAGGGAAGAATCTTCCACTGGAGGGCAGAATGGCGGGGTGACACTAACAGTGGTTCTGGTCACTAGCAGCAGTGTTAATAGCATAGCCAGGGCCTCACAGAATGGGTCCCCCTCCCACATACACCCTGTTGGCTAAGATTCTCCCATTGTTTTCAGATACAGTGAAGAGGAAATGGAAGCCAGTGACTAGAATCTGTAGCAACAACAAAGTTCCTTGGTGATTTCTTTTGTTGAATGAGGTACCTCCATTACCACAGACAACCTCCAAGCATGTTGAGGAACTCCATTGTACAAGTGATGCTAGGACTTTTTAAGGCTGGGCTTAGGTGGATTGTGTAACATGAAAGTTTGATGTCAATCAGCAAGTCAAAGAGAATTGAGCCAGGTAACAGGGCAGGGTTTGGTTACAACTGCTTTTCTGCCATTGGCCACTGGGGGAGAATATAAGCTGCCTACCAGTCAGGGCTTCGGCAACAGCAGTAGCTTGGATTCTTTGTAAGGTATTCTCCCCTTATATGCATTTCCACCTACAATTTCAGTTACCTGTGGTCAACCATGGTCCAACATGATGAAATGGAAAATTTCAAAGATAAACAACTCATAAGCTTTAAATTGTGTGCCATTCTGAGTAGCATGATGGAATCTAGCTCTATTAAGCTCCATCCCAATCTGGGATATGAATCTTCCCTTTGTGCAACATATCCAAGTCATATAAGTTACCCACCCTTTTATCTCTTAGTAGCCATCTCAGTTATCAGACTGGCTGTTGCAGTATTGCAGTGTATAGTACTGGTGCTCAAGTAACCCTTCTTAACTTAATAATGACTCCAAAGCACAAGAGTAGTAAATCAAAAGAGGCACCAGAACATAGCACATGGGAAGATAAATTAACCCCAGGTCTATGTGGCATTGCTACAGAGCATGGAAGAAAAGGCACAGTGTATACATGGTTTCTGGTGTCCCCTGAGGGTCTTGGAATATATCCTTCAAACTAAGGAGGGGATGCTGTATCCCAAGATATTGACTGGACCACAGTTTGTTCTGGGGAGCTGGTCTTTGTTGCAACTCCCGGCTATCAAAGTTCTGGTTCCCTGAGCCAGACCGTAGGCTGAAAATCAGTTATTAGAGAAGCATTTCCTGAATATATCTCCACTCAATTGTGACTTGGAGCCATTAGAGAAATGGGTGACTTTTGGCAGTTTCAGAAGATTTCTTTGGCTTAAAAAACATAAAAAAAAGTTAACGCTGCTGGGGAACAGTAAGCTCACAATCATCCAGACCTCAAGGGAAGAAAGCAGCCTGGCCATGACAGGGAAGTTATAAATTCAAGAACACCTTTCTTAAACACATGTAGCTAGAGCGGGAAGGACTGAATGCTTCAGCACATGCTTACCTAGCCATGGTGGATTCAGGCTGATCTGCAGAAAATGCTTTGCTGGGCTGACTTTTCCCTCTCCAACTTCCCTCCTCTCACCTTACTAGTTAAAAAAGAAAAAAATTTAATCAAAACATAAAAATAAATAAAATTAAAAGGCCATTTAAAATATAATAAGAACGTCCCCACCAATAATGAAATATATATCCTGAAGTCAGCTATAATAGAGCTATCAAGGGCCCATAGTGTGAAGCACTAAGGTGGGCACCTTTAACTCCCAACAATGCGAGAGCAAGATGGAATAAAAGGTGGCACACCCAATCTTAGGGTAGGAGGAAGGTACACTAGCCAAGGCTATAAGCAGGCTTCTTTCCTGTCAACCTGCTACTGGGAAAAGTAGAAGTAAAACAAACTTGTTTAAGCCTGGCTTTTTCCTGAGGGTCACCTGGGGATACCCAACCTTCACTCACATTCTCTTGTTGTGTGTAATAGCTCCTTTTGTGTGTCCCGCTACAAAGCTTGGGCGAGACCCTGAAACTTCTGGTAAATGAATGCCTTCAAGGCAGCCAGATCTCCATAGCAAATGGCGGGGGCCACAAACACTGGGACATAAAGGAGCTGCACTGGCAGCCTTTCTCTGACCTTTTAAAGAAAAACAATTATGGTGTGGGTGGCTTGAGAGTTCAAGATGTCTTTGGTATCCTAGTACAAAGAAGAATGAAGGCACTTTTTTGGTTCTATAGGCAGTGAATGCTTGCCTACACACACTGTGGGAAGGAGAGTACACTTGCGTGATCACACCTTGCTGCAGCTCCCTAAGGTAGAAGCTTGGTACTTATGATATCCTTGCTGATTGGGACCACTTCTAGGGAAGGAGCAGTGAGAAATGTCCAGGGTAATAGGACTGGAACAAACTGCTAACTAATTGCTATCTACTTGCTAGTAAACTGCTACTGAAGATGAAAGCAATTTCCACTGTGGCTGGTCAGGGATGGTGTGGCAGACCGCTGGTGATTTAGAAATTGTTGGGCCCCAGGAGTAGGCTCTCCCTGAGACATTTGAGCTGCTCTTCCCCAAGCTTAATCTTTTCTTCCAGTTCTCTCTGTTCAATGATGAGAGCAGATTTCATCTTGACAAAGTGCTGGTAATCTTGGAGTTGGTCCTGAGGCAGATAGCGGGAGACCATGTCAAACACCAACTTCTCCCGGCGATCCACATGCTCTTTCAGCTCCTTGGCATCTGCCAACTGGCCTGTCAGCTGCTGCTTCTTCTCTATCAGTACCAACTGGGGAAAACAGAGGAGTGATTAAGGACTATTCTGATTACCAGACATCTGCTTAGCAGTGTCTCACCATGGAGGCAGGCTCAAAGCAGCTATACATTCTGCTAACTGATTAGTCCTAGATGTCCTGCTGTAAATTCCAACTCCATGCAAAAAGTCATTTTCTCTTGTAATTGAAGGAGCACACCTATGGTCACATCTCTGTGCAAGGGGAAATGCAGTCTCCTTCCTTCATCTCTATGGCTGCCTGCCTTTCATCTGTGGACCACTACTGGGTTTGGTGTGTGACTGATTTTAACAAAGTCAGGTTTTATCCCTTCCATCTGGGGAACATTCATGAATGTGGCAATGCTTTCTGTGTGGTGTGTGTTTCTGTGGAAGTGGACATGTGTGAATGTATGTATATGTGTACATGTATACATATGCATATTTACCTCTTATTGTGAATTTAAAGCTACTTGTGTAAGACAATGTAAGGCAGCTTAGTTCAGGGCAGATGTGAATGAGTCAAGCTGTAAAAGTGACAGCATTTCGATGATACATTCCCTTCCAGCTCCAAAGTGAGGCAAAATTGCTGCTGCTGTTGTTACTGTCATTACCACTTTCACCACTACCATCACTACTACTGGCAGCTAGCGGTGATTCAGTAATTGCCCTCTTCCACAGGTCTTGTTTTTGTTTCTGTAGCTCTGGGGATGGAACTCAGGACCTTGTGTATTGCTAGGCAAGTGCTCTACCACTGAACTACACCTTAGACCCAGGCCTTGTTTTAAGTAATAAACATAGATTATCTATTTTAATTCTCACAACAATCCCATGAGGCAGGTATTCTGTCCAACTCACTTTATACATGAAGAGATTAAAATAGAATAATGTTAGGTAAGTTGCCCATAGTCACACAGCTAATAAATGGTAAAGCCTGATTTTCAGGGAACTTAGAAGCTAGTATTCACACTCAGCACTATTCTCTTCTGCCTTCCACAATAGCCCAACCTCAAAGAGTTTTGAGAAATAAAGCAGATGGCAATATCCTCCATCTACACTCATGGAGACCACAATTTTACCTTTTCCTGGTTGGCCTCTGAATCGATGCTATTAAGAGCATTCTCTGCCCGAGCCAGTCGTCCAGAGAGCGATAACAACAGGTTAACAACTTTATCCAGATCACCAATAAACAAGCGATATTTTTCAAACTCATTGGATTTGCAGACGGCTTTTAAATTGGTTTCCACCTCCTCTCCAAGGGCTGAATTGGCACTGATGTCCTCCAGCAGCCCTCGCTGGGCCTCCCTTAGGACAGAAAGTTTTCGGCCAATGCTTTCGATAAGCTGTATCTAGGGGAGTTAAATAGAGGAAGGAAAAGGATGAGCATGGAGACCAACAGAAACTGATTTATAGCTCTAACTTGTGTTTTGAGATCCAAGTAATGGATGGTAGGCTCTACCCTAGTAACTGGAAACAAAGGAATCCTTTGAGGTCATGAGTATTTTCAATTTGGGGGGTAGGTACTTTCTTTCCTTATTTGATAGGCATATACATGTCACCACAAAACTAACTGGAATTAGATAAGTGGGCTAAGTATCACTTGCCAAATGCAACAGAATACTTAATAAGACTATATAATAAACTGGAACTAGAATGCTTCTGAGATCCTAAGTTGTAAACATATTTGTTATCAAATACCCATCACATTATTCATTCTTCTTCAATCCATATAAGTACCTCTTATGTTTGTGACACTGTGCTAGGTCCTTGCCCACTTAGCATGGCTTTTAAGGTCTCTGGATGACTGAAAATTGTGGAGCCATAATAACTGAATTTGATATCTATCTCTGCCACCTCCTAGCTTTGGAACTTTGGATGATTTGATTTTACTGAGATTCATTCTTTATCTGTAGAAGCAAAAGGGATAACTGAAGTACCTGTTGCATTGGGTGGTAATACTTCAATCACAAAATGCATGTGAACAGTAAGTGCTCAGAGCATAGAATAAATGCTTAAATGCTGCTATTATTATTATTATTATTATTATTATATCTACTCCTATTCTACCATTTTAAAAATCCCTCCTCAGAACCTTTCAGGGTTAGCTATTCATCCTATTGTGTGTTCACAAAACTCTTTTACATTCCTCAGTTGCTTCTGCATTTCTATTTGCTCTTTATCCCTTTCTCCATTTTGGCTATTCCTATTCTTTCTTCAGGGCACAGCTCTGCCCTCATCCACTCCACAGGAAGTCCTCTTCTGGAAGTATCTCAATGACTACTTTGTTTCCTAGGCTCAATGATGACTTTCTTTCCTAGGATCTCAAGTATTGTAGAATTAGAACCCTGTAGTATAATTTGAAGTAGTTAACATTCTATTTTATATGTGAGTCCAATTCCTTGCCTATTATTTATTCTAAGTTTCTCAAGGAAGATGAAAATGCTTCATCTTCCAAGTTTTTCCCTTTTCCTGGGGCTGCACTCACAGGAAAGCAATGTTGTACAGTGAAGTTTTAGAATCAGAGATGTTCAGAATGTAATTTTACGTTCTCCAAACTCTGTGGTCTTGGAATGAATATCCAATTCCACTATTTCTTCATCTATAAACTGGAAAAGCTCTCCACTCAATCCCAGTGTTGTTATAATGTTTGTTGAGATCACAGAAGTGAAATAATATTATGCTGGTACATTAAAGGCTCAATGTATGTTTACTGATGCTATTATTAAGCTCATAATTACCACCAGCAGCACTATGACTAAGACTATAACTGCAAATACTATTGCTGCTGCTGCTGTTGCTGCTAACTCAAGGCACTCTAAACTCTGGCTACAGGTTCTGACGGGCATGGAGCCATCCAGAGTTGCCCAGAACCTTCATAGCCAGTATTGCATTGCAGTTAAATATGGACTGAACAAATTACTCAGCCTTCTGTGCCAAAATATTGTCATCTAAAAAAATAGTATAACACTGCTGCCAATTTCATAAAGTAATTGACAGAAAGCATGCTTCAGTGTTTATTATTACTCCAGTCCAGGTTGGGACCATGGGCTTGTAGTTTTCTAGATTGTGTTCTTTTCTAGTCGTTTACTTAGAAATTCACAAGGTGACCAAGATTAAGAGAGCTTCATCTGGATTCTATGACCTGTTGCTGTATTTTAGAATGTTTAAAAATCAGAGATCATTAGGCCTTAACCTGAAGTATAACAGGTCTGCATTTGGCAAAACTTCCCAAACCCACTAGGATATGGGGATCAGTGACATAAATGAGGCAGCATAATTATGCAACAGATTCCCAGTTAAAACAGATTCCCACAAAAACTCAATGCTAGGGACAAGGAATAATCTACACTGAAAATTTCCTACCCAGCCTGGCTGCCAAGGCTCTGGAGATGGATGGTAAGATGAAAATGAAAGTTCTGTTTTTCTGGGAAAATACCCAGGAGGGGAATTGAACTGGGTTGAATGGAATTTCCAATCCTAGTCTTCTGAGAATTCTTCATACTGATTTTCATAGTGGTTGCACCAGTCTACACGCCCACCAACAGTGGAGCAGTGCTTTTTCCGTGCAGCCTCGCCAACATTTGTTATCAGTTGATTTCTTGATGTCAGATGTCAGCTATTCTTTCCAGAATGAGATGAAATCTCAATGTTGTTTTAATTTGCATTTCTCGAATGACCAGTGATGGGGAACATTTCTTCATGGATGTATTTGCCATTTGTATATCTTCATCTGAGAAATATCTGTTCATCTCAGATGCCCATTTTTGGAGAGGGTCTTCATGTTTTTCAATTCTTTATATGTTCTTGATATAAGTCCTTTGTCTGAGGGGTTGCTGGCTAAAATTCTTTCCCATTCTGTGGGTTTTCCTTTTCACTCTGTTGGTGATTTCTTTTGAAGTGCACAAACTTTTAAATAATATGAGATCCCATTTGTTGATTCTCTGAAGTGTTTCCCTTGCAGTTTGCATTTTGCTCATGAATTCTCTGCCTACCGCTATGTCTCCAAGACTTCTACCTACCCTATCTTCCAGTAGATTTAGTGTTTCTGTTTTAATGTTTAGGTCTTTGAGCCAGTTAGACTTTAGTTTTGTGCATGGTGATAGGCATGGATGTAGTTTCAGTCTTCTGCATGTTGAGAGCCAATTTTTCCAACACCATTTATTAAAGAGGCTATAATTGTTCCAATGAACATGTTTAGCCTGTTTGTCAAATATCAGGTGGTTGAGTATCTTTGTACTTATACTTGCATCTTCTAATCTGTTCCATTGATCCTCAGGTCTATTTCTTTGCCAGTACCATGCTGATTTTATCATTGTGGCTTTGTAGTACAGTTTCAAGTCAAGAATTGAGATGCCTCCTGCCTTGTTTTTATAGTAGCACAATTTATAATAGCTATGTCTTGGAAACAAACAAGATGCCCATCAACCACAGAGTGGATGAAAAAGATGTGGTATTTTTACACAATGGAATATTATTCAGCTATGAGGAAGGATGATCTTGAGGCCTTAATAGGGAAATGGAGTCAACTTGAGACTATCCTCATTAGTGAAATAAATAAGAATCATGTTTATAAATATCACATTGTGTCTCTAGTGTTAAAAGTAATAAGAAATGTAGGAGTAATAAAACCCAAAATGTGTAATTGCTACTGTAAAAAAAAGAGGAAAACAAAGTGCTCTAAAGGATATAAACTGCATGTATGTTTAAGTGTGTAAGATGGACGACCATATTATTGTTTTTGTTAGATCGCTGAGCAGAACTGTTAACAGTCTCACTGTTTGAATGTCTACTTTGTATGTTTTAATGTTGTAACTTGAACTATTTCCAAGATGACAGTATGTAATTTATCAAATAGTGATTTGTTAGTGTTTTTTTGTTCTTTTGGTTTTTTTTCCTTGGAATTCTGTAGTGTTGCTACCCTTTTTTCTGTTTTGTTTTGTTTTGTTTTGTTTTTCTCTTTAAGTAAAATTTTTTAAAAAAAGAAAATGAATGTTCTTTGTCTCTCAGCACCTGGCCTCTAAATCTTGACCTTTAACCCTGAGCAAAGTGTAAAAGATAGAGCTGTGGAGTCATCACAGACAGCTAGAGTTGAATTGTTTTTTGCCCAGGTTATTTAAAATTGGTAACCTTCTTTACCTTTTTTAATCCTTAGTGACAAAAACTGTCCTATTCTACCTGTAGTCCCTGTCAATCACTCTCTTTCTTTTATTGCTTTGCCATTTCTGACCATCTCTCTCTTTCCCTGGACAAACCTTTATTAGGCTTGCTCCCAGAAAGGCAAAGTTCTGAGTGAAATAGGAGCACCCTTATTATGCTCACAAATCATGGAATTTGTATTCCTTCCTTGGGGAAGATCATCTGGGTCAAAAATTTTCAGTATCATCCTGCTTTCAATTTTTTTTCATGACATTTTGCATCAGATGGAAAATTGTTAGGAAGGCTTTTGCAAATGGCCCTGCACTTTCCTAAAAGGTCATATTCTGCAAGAGAACAATGGGCAGAAGACTAATTTACATTGAGTTCATATATCCATGAAATAGTAAAATGTGCATTAGGGGTTTCCATGGCAACCCTATTTGCTTATGAAATAAAACTGGTAAATACTGGGAGGGCAAAGTAATTCCAGGAATGTTATCAGAAAGCTAGGCTAAAGGTATTTGTAAGACAAAAGAGAGGCGTGGGAACAACAATAACAACAACAATATCATCTATACTTAGCTGTTTTATAGCTTTAAAATATATATGTATAAGAATCATTGCAATTAAATACTAAAGTGTGTCAGCCTATAATTTCTTATTTTCCTTAGTCTGTTTTCTTTCCGGAAAGTTACACAGAAAAGAAGTATATAGTAATGCCATTGGCTAGTTTAGTGGCAGAAACTATGTCTTGGGTGATGCATTACGTTCAACGGTGGTTTAAGTCTGAAGGACAGCATGGTAGGGCAGAAATTCAGCTTGACTTCAAGTTCTGAATGTATTATTTAGTTTGTAACCCTTAGGAAAATTAATTCCCTCGACTGGTTACAAAAAAGGGGTAGTAATATTTACTTTACAGGACTGGTTATATGACTCAGTGGTAGAGAGCCTGTATATCATGTGAAAAGTTCTGGATTCCATCCCCAGTACCAATAATAATAATAATAATAATAATAATAATGGCAAATAGGTGTATAGTTCAATTGTAGAGTGCTTGCTTAGCATATAGGAGACCCTGTTTCCAATCCCTAGTACCACACATACAAAAATTCTACTGTGACTCTTTCAGGCAGCTCAGTGGTAGAGTGCTTGCCTAGCACGAGCAAGGCCCTACCATGTATACACACACACACACACACACACACACACACACACACACACACACACACATAAAGCTTATAGGACTAAAGATCAGAGTGCCAATGATGATCCCTACTATTGTTACTACTATTGGTTGGATTAAAGAGACTGAAGTTTTACTGTAAGAAACCCAGAGAGGCTGTGTGATTTCCATATTGAAAACACAATAATGTGAGACATTCTAAAGGGTGTAGAGGTGCTAATTGCCCTCTAGACACCCAAGCTAAATGCCAAAATCTCTAGAGTATACCAAAAACTTTACCTTTTTTTGAGCTAGTTCATAGTCAACTTCCTCCTCACCCAGGCCAATTTCTGCTATATCCGGTTGATCTTTCAGCTTGTTCAGCAGCTCTGCCTTGGCCACAGAAATACTGTAATAAGCTGAGTAAGAGGTAGGTATTCCCAGAGATCCTGGAGGAGGTGAGAAGTGCTGAAATTCTTGCCTGTGGAAACAGTGATCATTTGAGGACCTTTGTTGAGAGGTTGCTGACCATTTTGCTTTAATTTTTCCCATCTGCAAAATGGTACACTGATTCACCAGAGTTGTAAACTAATAATATTGGTGATGATGATAATAATAATGGTTCCATTGGCACTACTCAAACAGACACAGATCACTTGGCTATCTAGAAGCCAAGTAAAGTCAAACTTCAAGAATCTATAAAAGTATGTTTCCATGTCCCTGACTTTAGTAGTTAGGGAGACTTCTTTAGAGATAATTTGGTTTGGTCATTAGTGCTCCATTAAAAATCCAGAAAAAAAAACCACCAGGCCCTGAAAATTCTGGGCTTTTGTTCACCAATAATTCCCCTTGGTTTATGGCACCAGTGTATGAATACCAAATGAGAAACTAGGTAGTAGAAAAGCATGTACGATCTTAGCTATCAATCTTACAAGCTTATTGGCCTTTTCCCTACATATTTGCATACCTCTACCCACCACATCTCTATCCAAGCTGTTTGCTTACAGAAGCACCCTGTAGTTTTTCTGAACACTCATTTCTTCTTTTCCTGGTACTACTTCTGCTTGAAATGGCCCATCTACTGAAGATCTCCTATAGCAAAGAGGTCACCCATTATTTCAACAGTGGTCACCATGTTGGAGGTTGGGGTTAGCACTCCTGACAGGAACCTGCCAATGCCCTCTCATGAGCTTGTCTGAGGCTGCCTGCTGTAGGGTAGCCCTTCAGCCTGAGGAGAGATAGTATCTCTCTACTTCTGGCATATTTTCAGTGATGCAAGCTCCCAGCACAGTTGTAAAATGAAATGGGAAAAATTGAACCAGTCACATCCAGGGGCTTGACAAATGTAGCAACAGACCTTGTTGCCTTGGGTTCAACGGAGTCCACAGGGCCAAGGCGCTGTTTCTCAGAGCCCCGGCCCATGAAAGAGAATTTATCCTCAGGAAAGAAGTAGCCCTGGCTCCATGGTGGCTTGGATTTGGACTCTTCTGCCAGTGATGCTTCTGATCTGGTGGCAAGAAGTCAGTGAAGAAAAATATCACAATGTCAGGTTTCAGTGATGGAGTTTATGTAAGACAGAGTCCCACCCCCAGAATATTCTCTTTACCTAACAGTCACCCTCACCCTTCACCTGTCTTTGTCACTACCCCTTTGGTAAGTTCTAGTTGTCTGAAAGGGAAAATAAGAGAAATTCAATCATCCTTGCAGTTATATGCAGCTCTTAGACAAAGGTTAAAAATAACAGTTAAAGGCTCCACAACTATTTACTGATTCATGATGTGCAGTCTCTTAATTCACCACACAGAAGAAACTTGGTCATTCTGGACATGCCATTATTCCTCATCTTAGGTAAATTCATTTTACATGTAAGGTTTCAAGATTATAAGACTGATGGGGGAACAGAATTAGCTGATGTTCACAGTGCTTACTATGTCTTAAAAACTGTCCTAAGATATATGTGTGTGCACACACACATAAACACACACAAACACACACACACACACACACACACACACAGGTGTGGGAATATAGATGCACAATTGAATGTTTATCAAAACCACTGAGAAGATGAGAAACACAAGTCTTCAAGAGGTAAAGTTATGAGCCAAAGGTCACCAGCTAGTAAATGACAGACCTGCGATTTTTACGTGGGCATCACAACTCCACAATTTGTGCTTTTGGCCATTAGGCAATATTAACAGAGGGACAAAATGATATCTTAGAAAATCTTAGTGTAAAGAATTTTCTGGATGTAGTATATGTAAGCAGAGAAGAGAGAACATTCTGGAAGGAATAGGAAGTTAAAAATTACTGAATTCTGATGTAGGAAAAATACTAAGCTTCTAACATGGTGACCACAGCTGAGATCATAGGAGAACTCTTTGCTGTGGAAGATCTTCAGTAGCAGGGCCATTTCAAGCATAAATAAGAATAAAAATAAGAATAAATAGAAAAAATATAAAAAAATAAAAAAAATAAGAATAAGAATAAATAAAAACAAAGAATAAGCATAAATAAAAATAAGAATATGAATAAATAAAAATAAAGAATAAATAAGTGTCCAGAACTCAAATATTTAGGGAATGTATGAAGTTTCTAATCAGAAATTATAAAGGAACAAAGGATGTGCTAACTGTAGATTGAGTTCCTCAGAAGGCCCAGCCCTGCATCATATTGTAGTGTATCATATTAGGCACTGTGCTCTAGGGCTCCTTTCCTGATCAGCTGCATGAACAGGGAAGAAATCACAGAAAATCTATGAAAACATAGGCAGAATTTGAAAGTGAACATCAAAGCAAAAGTCAGGAGTCCTTCCACAGTGCACTGACAAGAAGTACATATAATCCATAGAGTAAGCAATACCTATATTTGAATCAGAGCTATTAGACTTGAATAATATTTGAAAATTTTGCTATCTTGGTTGTATGCATATTTTAGACACTGCACTGTGGTGTAACTTGGCTGAAATTTGGATGTCTTTGTTTGCATTTTAGGCTTAAAGTACTATATATCTACCTGCCCATAACACTATACTTCTTTACAAGTAAAGCTGCATGATTCTGGTTCTGTGCACTTCTAGAACGTAGAATAGAATATTCTTCAAGAGCCCAGAGACACTGAGATGACATATGGGCATAGTGAATTAGACTGCCTGTGACCCTACAATAAAGTTACACTTTTTTATCTCACTTTTTCTCATCTAAAAATTGGAGGAGACTAATTATAAATATTTCATAGGTTTATTGCAGAGATTAAATCAGTACATATGCTCCTAAATTTACAGTGGAATTATATCCTGATAAAGCTACCATAGGTTGAAAATATCATGATTTTAAAATGTATTGAGTTTACCTAACCTAGAAAACACCACAGCTTAGTAACACAGTGCACTGTAGAGTCATGGTTTCCTCTTATTATCATGTGGCTGACTGGAAGATGTGGCTGCTGTTGCTATCCAGCATTTTGGGAGAGAATTGTTCTGTAATTCATTAGCCTAGGAAAATATTAAAATGCAAAATTTGAGGTATGGCTTCTACTGAATGTATATTGCTTTTACATTATGGTGAAGTTAAAAAAAAGTCCTAAATTTAGCCATTTTCTTAGAACAATGTATGGCAATTAATAGGTAAAAATGTTAGCTATATTGGGAATGATGCTAATCTTTAAATCTCTATCACTGAAGGCAGCGTCTGTCTGCCATTCTTCTTCTTTTTTTTTCTTTTTGCTTTTTTGGTACTGGGAATCAAACTTGTGCTTGCCAGGCAAGTGCTTATGCTTCTGAGCTATATCCCCAGCCTCTCAAGGGAGCATCTGTAATTGATTTTTCAGGCAGAAGCCAGGCTCTTTGCAAACATGTTTTTCCTCCAATCTTATTGTTATTAAAATAATCTCTGGAGTGAATAACAAGATCTCTAATGACAGTAATTTCCTTCTCCTGGTCAGCATGCAAAGATGAATGGAGGTACACAAAGAAGGAAAGTTCAGGGCCCATAACTGCTACCTCTGATGTGACCCTACAACAGAAAGGTCCCCTGAAAACCTGGTCTACTAGAAGACCAAGATCTCTTGTGAGAAATCTCTTGAAGAAGAAAACTGGCATAAATTAGAGAGTCAGATCTAGTTTTGAATCTTTTAAGTTTAACACTGAATTAGGCAGTCCCTTATTTTGTTAAACTTTAGTTTCTTCAATTGTCAAATGGGGATAACAATGGCTAACAGGAGTGTTGGGAGAATTAAACAAATAATAGACATAAAATTCTTAGCAGTGTCTAATACATAGAAAATGCTTAATAAATGCACATTCATTCATTCATTCATTCACTTATTTATCCACCCTTTCTTTTGAAACATTAGTTAAGTATCTACCCTTCCCTTCTCTTATCTGTGATACTTAACAATTACAGTTACTTTCCCCAAAACATTTTCTATTCGCAAATAAGAATGATCCCTAGAGAGGTCAGACAGCTTGAGAAGTCGCCATATGAAATCTGATAAGGGATTGTCACAATGCCTGGAAGCTAGGCCATGAAAATGCTTTAAGTGACAGCTGGGCACGGTGGCACATGCTTATAATTCCAGCACCTGAGAGGCTGATACAGGAGAATCACCATGAGTTTGAGGCCAGCTTGGGCTTAATAATGAGTTCAAGCACAGCCTGAACTACAAAGTGACACCCTGTCTTAAAAAAGAAGGGAGGAAAAAATAGAAGGAAGCAGGAAGGGAGGGAGGAAAGAAAGAAAAGAGGAGAAGAGAAGAGAAGAGAAGAGAAGAGAAGAGAAGAGAAGAGAAGATAGGAGAGAAGAGAGAAGAGAAGAAGGTGTGCGGCATGCCAGACTGGAAAATTGCTCAACCTGCTCCAGATAGTCAAGTGACAAGATTCGCCTGTCAATAAGGAGCACAACAACAAAGTATGTCGAATAGCAATAAGTCTCAGGAACTTCGTTTTAAAGGGATTTAAAGAAACATTTGGAAGACACTTGTCTCCTGCTTTCAGCCCCAGTAGAGAATGGGGGGGTGCTCTCTGCAGGAAGGCACGCAGAGCTGAGAGCTGAAGCACTTTGGAATGGTATTCTTGGGGCTTTGCTCTGAGGTAAAAATGACAAGGAGCTATTGTGGGGTTCACAGAAGCACCGGCACAGTGAAATGAACAAAGACCTGTAATCCCATGCAGAGCACACTTCTGCTTTGATTTCTCTGTGGAATGCAAAAAGGCAGGGAAGCAAGGAAGGGGGAAAAAGTGGAAGAGATAAGGATTGTTGTTAGCTATTGTAAGGAGTTATCAGGGCACAAACAGCTGGTTTTAGGAATTTTGATACTGGGGTGGGAGAGTTTAGAGGCCCAGGTTGCTTAGCTTAGAGAAGATTGGCAAACTGGGTTTCCATAAAAGACCTTAAGCCAGGTTTCCAGTAAAGGCCTAGTACAAGCAAAAAAGGTTTAGTTGGCCTATGTTTCTGGGGTCAAGGGCCAGGTATTTATACATACCTTAAAGATAAATGGAATAATAATACAATACTTTAATGATGATATGTAGGTATAACTTCTAATTACTGAGCATTGACTGTATGCTAAGTATGTAGTTCTGTTGTTTGCGTAGATTAATACTTAAAATAACCATGCAGAACAAGTATTACCAGGTAAGAACCCTGAGGCTGGGAGAAATTTAACAGCCCAAAGTCAGGCAGCTGGTAAATAGTAGAAGCAGAATTCAATCTCATGCTGCCCTAGATCTTCACAGACGCAGTGTCTCTCACAAACACTTACTGGGGAGAATCAGTGGCTTCCTGTTCTGATGTGCTCCAAAGTCCACCAGTGCCATAATAGCAAGGGGGCTGTGCCTGCTCTGTTTGAGATCCCAGGTGGCTCCTTATTGGAGGCAGGAAATCACTGGAATGGAGAGATAAGGAATCTTGGTCGGAGATGCTTTGTGACCCTTGCCTTGAGGCCTCCAAGTGGTCAAGGCCCAGAAGTTGTGGCTGTTCCAGGACCTCTTTAGGACTGAGAGCACAGGAACCAGTGGTTTCTGAACTAAAATACTGAGGTGGCAAATCCTCTTCCTCCTCTTCTCCCTCCTTTTCCTCCTCTACCTCTTCTTCATCCTCCTCTTGCTGCTGCTGCTGCTGTTGCTGCTGTTGCTGCTGCTGCTGCTGCTGCTTCTGCTGTTGGGCTGCCCTAAAGAGCCTGTACTTTTCCCAGTTGGGAGGAGGAGGGCGAGGAGGAGGAAAGGCCTTTTTCCTGGCTCCAATAGGATCAGGATGTGCTTCATCGCCTTTGGTTAAGAGCTCCCTCCGATGCTGCACCCAAGCCCGGGTGTTCTGAGGCTCCAAGCTGATGTGACTTTCTGAGAAGGCACGGCTACGCAGTGGACGAGGAATGGAGGCAAGGGAGCTCTCTTCCTCATAAACTGAAATTTCTTCTGATTTTTTCAAGGCATGTTTGAAGTCCCCAAGGAGGTCAAGAGAAGAAATTGCTCGGTGGCTTAAGTCCAGTGCTGGGTTCTCAAGGCAGGAATGGAAGGGGCTTGCCCATGAGAAGTTGGCCTTGGAATGAGCTATTTCCCTGCAAAACAGTAGATGAAGTTTGAGTAGACAAAGCACTTTGCAGATGGGTCTATATTTTGGATAACACCACTTATGTACAATTTTAAATGGCTATAAAACATTGTAATGTATGTAGTAACTGCACCAGTCACAGTAATAATTATCACAGTAATAAGATAACAGTAATGATAGCTAACAATTACAGTATATATATTAAGTACCAGACACTATTTTAAGTGTTTTTATATCTGATTTAACTTCACAATAACCCTGGGAGGTAGTTGTTATTCTTATTTTATAGTGAAGGAAAGTAAAGCATAGGTTAAATAATTTTCCTAGGGTCATGAAGCTAATACATGGTAGAGTTAGGATTTGAACTTGAACTGTCTCACTCTAAAGTATAATACATACACATTGAACTACTCTAGATGTGCTATATTTTGGGGCTTACAGTCTGGTTATTGTGCCTTATCTAATATTATTGTTTTATTTTTAATTAGGAGAAATTTCAAATATTTACAAATGTACAGATATCATAATAAAGAGCCATATTCTCACCTACCACTCAAATTAGTGCATTTTAATACTTTGCCATCTATGCTTCATATATTTTTCTTACTAAAAAATAAACAGTCCTCTTTGTATTATTCCTCACCTGCATTCCCTTTCTTGCTTCTTTAGATGCAACCCATATTATGAATTAGATACAGATACTATCTATTTTCTTACATTTGTAGCAAAAATGCCAAGGAGACCATTCATAAATATCTGCTATTTGGATTTAAAATATCTTCCTCTAACAAAGTTTCAATCAGAATTCTAAACATAAAATTTATAACTATAGATTTTTTAAATGTTACTTTGCAAGAAAAGACAGGATATCACATTAAAGAATGTTCTGCTACTGAAGAAATGAGGAAGAGGATAAGTAAAAGATTAAGCATGTTATAAAACAACTATAATTAAAAGTATTTTACTGATTAATAGAATAGAAAGTCTAGAAAGCAAACTGTCTATAAAACATCAGATATAATCTTCCAAAAGAAGGAAAAAACAGAATATTGTTCAATAAATCTTTTTGAGGTAACTGTAGAACAGTGCTATTTGAAGATATACCATTTATTGTATATCAAAATAAATTTAAGATCAAGACAGATGGATGTGTGTATATATAATTTTAATGTACTACATATATAATCATATGTATATAAATATTATAGAAACATATATATTATAGTTAGAAAAAATATCAGAAAAATTTAAAAGACTATCACTTGGGAGGCAAAATAACGTTCTCTTGTAATAGAAGAAAATGTTCAAGGAAAAATATCCAGGTCTATTAATGCAGACTTTTTATGTATAAAATGTCAATCTTCTATACAATAAAGTTAAAAGATATCACTTTTGCCCTAGAGTATAAATGGTTAAATCTTCTGAGCCATAAAATCCAGTTTCCTGTTGTAGCCTCTGAGCAATCAACAGCATGGTAAGTCCTACCCAATGACAGGAAATTCCAAGGGTTCAATTAGATCATCAGACAGAACATCCATTCAACAGTCATGATGAGGACTGAGAATATTTCTTTAAAAATAATAATATATGTAATAGTAGCCTGGCTCAGATAGAATGGAAAGCAAAATATCTTTCACTCTCCATATCGCAGATTCCCTCCAAGCTAGCTAATGGATCAGAAATTCATATGCAGTTACCTCCACTATCTTTCTATGTGTGTGTTAGCCTACCTATAGATCCCTTGTGTTCACTCTCCTCAGGATGAGGAATTCCTTACGTGTAAACTTGTACCTGGCACAGTTTTCAGCAAAAATAAAATAAAAACAAAAAGTAGCAAGTGGACATAAAGGATAATAAATGCATACCAGGCAGAGAGGCCTCTCCTGATTAGCTTACTTAATATAGAGACTAATTCTTAATTATCCTTACTTAAGTCTACTTGTTTTTTTCTCTGGGCATTCACCCCCATCTAACATTATGTTACATATCTATTTTCAATTATTTTGTGTTCTACTATTTAAAATGTAAGTTCCACAAGGGTAGGGATCTTATATTTTATTCAATTGGTCTAGTGACTAGTACACAGTAGGTCTTTGATAAATATTTGTTTAACACATAAATTAATGAAAAAATTTTTAAAATTACGACATTCCCCTTATAGATACATTTTATTAAAGGCGAAAAGCAATAAATAAGACACAGACAAGGCTCTAACTACCCTGAAAATTTATGCACTAAAACAATACATCAAAATTGATAAAGTTAAATCTATAGCAAATACAAAGGTGGAAAAAAGCAAAAACAAAATGCAAGCCTGTTTCAGTTGACGACAGACTATGTCAATTGAAAACTAAGATAATGAAAAAAATCTAAATTTACTCATACACTAAGATCGAAATGATCAAAGGAGTTACAGTCACATATGAGTGTGTCAAAATGAAACCTACTAGTCTATATAATCACTATGCACTAAAAAAGGATGTGAAACAAAAAGGCTATACTTTCTTTTTTAAGGGCTTATTGAATATTTTAAAAACTGTCTACATATGGAGCCAGAAAGCAGAAGTAGTATTAAAAACATTCTCTAATCACAATAAAATAACATTGGAAATTAATAACAAATATAAAAGACAGAAATTTCTAGGCTGTAGAAACCGGGGGAAAAATTATCAACTCTAGACATGAGGAAATTGTGGAATATCTAACAAATAACAATAAGGAAAATACTAGAAGCTAGAGGATAAGATTGGCTTATTGCATTCCCAAATTCATTGATACATGAGTACAAATTAAATTAAATCTTCCACAAAAGAAGCTATGAAAAGAATCTTAAAAATAAGCTTAAGCAAAAAAATAAGCTTAAGCTAAGCAAAACTATATAAAACTAATTCAATAAAATACAAATAACAGAAATGATAATGAAAGCCAAGGTCAGTTCTTCAAATATAAAACTGTAAATACAGGTAAGTCACTTGTCAGCCTAATTTTAACAACCCAAACATACAAACAGAAATGGAGAAGTAAGCAATTACAGAAGAAATGAAAAGACTAAAAAAATGCTTTATTTACAAAAAATTTGAAAACTTAGAATGATTTACTAGAAAAACAAAAATTACAAAACTCACTACAGATTATCTAACCCACCAGTTGTCATAAAAAACAATCGATAATTTCTAGCAAAAATAACAGAATCACAAAATCTCACATATTAATTTGATCAACTTTCATGAATCAGAAGACATCAATGCTACTTATACTTTCTAGACTCTGGAATCTAGAGAACAAAGAGAGAAGAAATGTTCCTGCATAACAATGGTACCAAAATGCAATAACTAGAAATTACATAAAGTAAAACTTGAATAGTGATGCAAAAATCTTAAATAAAATATTAAGAAAGAGAATCTAGGAGGATATTATACATACAGTACACCATAAACAAATACAGTTCATCTTATAAATAAGACTGGTTCCATATTTAAAATGTAGTCATAATTGACAACATCAATAAATGAAAGAATAAAAGTCACAACACAGTCTCTCTAATCCTAAAACATATGTGGTACAGTTCAACATTCTTTTCAGATTTTCCAGATTGAAAAAAAAATTGAGAAATGTGGGTGTTCCATATACCATAACTATCATCATACATTTTTTACAGACAAAAGTTAATATTATGCTTAATGGCAAAACACTAGAGGGAATCCCACTAAAATTATCAATAAAAGAAATTGTCTAATTTCTCCACTGGTATTTAAAATTGGTCTGAAAGCATTAGATATGCAATTTGACATGATAAATATGTAAACTTTGGAACAGGTGATATCTTATTATGTATAAATGATATGATTATTTTACTGGAAAATTCCTGAGGAAGAATTCTAGGCCAGCCATGGAAACATATGCCTGTAATCCTAGCACTCTGGAGGCTGAGGCTAGAGGATCACTGTGAATTCAAGGCCAGCCTAGGCCACACAGTGAGTTCAAGACCAGCCTGAATTACAAAGTGAGACCCTGTGTCAAAGCAAGCAAACAAACAAACAAACAAAACAATTGTAAGAAAATTCAGTAAGGTGTCAGGTTATAAAATAATATGTAGAAACCAACAACTTTCTTAGGCATAAAATAATCAGAAAATATAGTGGAAGGAAATATTATATATAATAAATAATTAAAAAGATAAAATCCCTAGGAATAAACCTAAACAAGAAATATGCAGGACCTACATGCAGAAAACCATAAAACTCTAATGAAAGATGTAAAACAAGATGTAAATAAATGAAAATGCATAGTTTTCTAGCAAAGATGATTTGATATTGTAAAGATGTCAATTCTATGTAAAATAATCTATAAACTTAGTGCAGACTCAGTAAAATTGTCAACAGATTGCATTTTGAAACATTATTCTAAATTTCCTGTGGGAAAAATAAAGTTATGAGAATTTCCAGGAAGTGTAGGAAGAAAAATGATGAGGAGAGAGTAGTCCTATAAATTAGTAAAATATGCTTTAAAGTCACAGTGAATAAGGTAGCCCCAAAAGTAGAAAGGTAGATCCATAGATCAAAACATAGAACACTGAACACTCAAGTAAATCCAAATCACATATGGAAAGTTAATTTATGAAAACGAAATTATTTCAAACAGTGAAAGAATGATGGCTTAGTCAATGTAGTTTTAGAACATCTAGATCATTACTGGGACAAAAATAAGGCTGAATCCTCATGTTACTCTTTATAATAAAATAAAGTTCAGATTATCAAGACACAAATGTAAAAAATGGTGACACAACAGAGATCCCAGAAGAACATGAAAGCATGAGAAAGCTAAAATAATCTTGATAGCATACTTTTTTTGAGCAAGATACCGAATACGGTATAGAAGCACAAAGACAAAGTTGATAAATTTAACTTCCTAAAAATTAAAAATTTATGTCTTGAAAAACTATAAAGTGAAAAAGTGATGATACATGGATAAAAATATTTTTAACGTATAACTAAGAAGAAATGCACTTTACATGTAAGGTATATATGTATAGTTCACGGAAAAATGAGTATAATTCACAGAAAAATGAAGATAATTTATCAATGTATGAAAAGGATCTAACCTCACATTAATTAATATTAAAGAGGTGCAAATACAAAATATTGAAACATTGTAAAATAAAAACTTAAATAATTGATAAGAGTGTAAGGAAACAGAATATCTCCTATAGCTGGTATAACTACTTTGGAGGGTAGCTGGAAAGAGAAGAAGGCAAAATGTGAATATTCTTTCATGCAGCAATTCAACTTTTATGGATGTATCCTACAGATACATTTCAACACGAATACAGACAAATTTCCATAAGGATATCCAGTGTAGCTTTGTTTGTAATCACAAAAGATGAAGAATTCTAAATGCCTTTCTACAGGAACTGGTTAAATAAAAAAAGAACTATCTAAATATGAAATGCTACCTAGCCTTTAAAGGTAATGCAATAGATCTAAATATAACTTGTAGAATATCACCAAAATGAAAAAGATGTAGAATAGAAAAAATGTATATTATGCTCTCATTTTTGTAAGAAAGCGCATGTATACATGCATATCCTTTACTTTTCCGGAAGAATACACAACAATCTGCTGAAAATATTTTCTGAACAGTTACACTGGTAGTTTGGGATAATAGTTTTATAGTGCATGCATGTGTAAATGCATGTATGTTTATACTATATACTTTTATTTTTCAATTAAAAATTAGAGATTCTTGGCTAGGAAATCATGTAGTTAGATGGCACCTGAGGTCTCCTGATTTTTGGACAGTTTAACAGGTTTGGGTTAATCTGGCAGCAATGCAGTTCAACTTCCTTGGTAGGAGCAGGGCTGAAGCATACACAAACATATGCCACAGCCTCAGTAAGAGAGTTCACTCTAACAATACATTGCTGTCATTTATTAGGCACTTTGCCCTGTACACAGCATCATTTCTAGGTCCTTTTTATATAGTTAATCTTCACGGCAGCTTTGTAAAACAGGTTATTTTACTGACGCTGAAATAAATAGCTTGTCCAAGGTTACACAGCTTTTGAATTTTGGAAACAGATTTTCAAATTCTACTGAATTCAGACCCATGTCTTTCTGACACTGTATATTTGGATCTGCTGTATAGCTTTTCCTTTATCCTGGCTAAGGAAATGCAAAAAGTGACAAATTACTTGTTATTAAAGAGCAGGATTCTTCTCACCCATAACTACAGGGCATGCGTAGCAGCCATTCATTGAAGTGTATTAGGCTCAAGCTAAGGATACCGATGTATTATGTAGATACTGATGTACTGATGTATTATAAGGATACTGACGTACTACGTTTACAAAGGCTCAGTTTTCCAAATACATTGAAATCAACAATTCCACTTTGGGACCAAGTAAGGTTTCTCTCTCTGGGGTAAAAGGCAAAGAACTGCATTGGGCAGGAACCACAGTTTCTTCTTACTATGTATAGGGCACTATGTTTGGCTTTTCTACTTTTTATTTTCATTTGAGGATTTTGTTGGTTTATTTTCCTTTTAATAATTTGTTTTTATTAGTATATATTTGCAGTACATAATGATTACAATCCTCATCAGGAGTTGGTACATGTACAGAACACATCTTAATTTTTTTTTCATTCCCTTATCTCCATCTCTTGGTCCCCTTCAAATTTGCAGATTTATCTCCCTGACTCCTATTATCTTTACCTTGCTCTTTATTTATATTTTGGGTTTTTCATATAAGAGAAATCATGTCATATTTAGACTTGTGTGTCTGACATATTTTACCTAACATTATGGTCTCAAAGTGCATCCATTTTCCTAAAAATGACTGAACTTTATCCTTCTTTATGGCACAATAGTATTCCATTGTTTACATGTGGATTTTCAATGAATCTTTCCAACAACACATCGAAGTGAGTACCATGATTTCCAGTTTACAGATGAGGATTCTAAGGCTCAAAAGGGTAGATCATTTTCCCAGCAGGTAAGAGGAAGTAGAGTCCATACTAAAACTTGCCTTGTCTGGCTCTAAGGACCAGTTCCACTGAAGCAAGGACTCCTTAGGTGGATGAAAAGGTCTTTGCACTACATGCATCTCATCATGTCTTTGAAGAGTTTAGTTCCCCATTGAGGAAAGGGGAAGAAGCATGAAAGCTAAGTATAAGAAAGGGCTTTGTTGACACTAGCAAGGCGTCTACATCTCAAAAACAAAAGCACTTGTCTGCCAAAGCTTGAGTTGCTCTCTTTTCTCTTGGTACAGGTTGACTTTTTTCTGATGAACAGGTTTTCCTCTTTTGTTAAAATTTTTTGGCCCAATAATAATTGAAAATGAAGGCTAATATTTGCAGAGATTTAAAATTCTTCTCCTCCCTTTTCCTTGGCCCTTTTAAAGTTCTCTTGTTTGGAAATTTTATTTTTAAACTCATCACAATAGCTTGACATTCCAGGATCTCAGTAGCAAGAACGCACAAAGCCAGTTTCTCTTGCCTTTCTCTCCTTTCAGCAGCCAAAAGATAAGAGTGTGCCAAGAGAAACAGCCACTCTAAGGTTATTGCTGAAGGAAATGTTTGTGAGATCCAGGAGGTAAGACAGAAGAGACTATCCAAGGAAGAGAAAAGGACCTATAGAGATTGTTGCTGCCATCTCTTTTTGCTCTTGAGTTCATAGGACTTCTAATAAGGAACAATGAGTCTAGAAACAACAAACACTAGCAAAGGTACTTGCATTGAGCCTTCTATAGTCCACAAAAGGCTGATGTTAAGTGTCTTTCGAAGAGATCAGAGATGTCCTGGCTTTTTTTGAGCTGTCCTGGACAAAGCTTAGTTCTCTCTCTCCAATGATCCTCATCTCTATCTGTTGTCAAGTTCTCCATATGTACACGAGTACCATGGTAGACAGACAGTATTTTTTTGTGTGTGCACAATGGCATCAAAATCCAAGCTCTCTGGAAACTACTACTAGTGATGGATGTGAAGAGAAGTGGGAATATCTTAAGAAAGTGATGATTCTGAGCCAGATATTAAAATTTTTATTGGTGTGTGGGAGTTACTAGGTCATAATGGTAGTGATAAATATGGAGCTTCAGAAAAGCCTAGTAAGGTACCTCCTCAGAAGTGTCCAAGTTCTCATGGACTTAGATAAGCAGAAGTCCTGATGGAAAATTCTTGCAAACCAAATTTTAGCTAGCAGTGAGATCAAATCCATCTGTCACTGATAGGGTTTTTTTTTTCAAAGCCCTTGATCTCTAATTTCTCAGCCCTAAATCTATTTGAGATATCACATTTCCAGATTTCCTTTTTATTATAAATTCTGGAAGCTTCCTATGTACCTAAAGAATATCATGTGCATACAAGTTCAGGTATTTATATTTTACCAGATTCTTTTCTGAATTTTGTGTATGATTACTATCAGATTCAAAATGTGCTTTAGGATTTAGCTTTTGGGGAGTAAATGCTAACACAAATACCCATTCACTACAACAACCAATTTTTTTACCTGTCTGCTGTTAATAGTTATTCTATTCCAGCATGATGACATATTAGATTGGTAAGCTGTTTCCATAATTATAAGTAGCACTGTGTACATATTCAAATAGAATTTTTTCTTTTAGCTTATTTCTTTGGAGGTATACAGGGTGAGAATATTAAAAGTTTTATAGCACTTGACACATAGTTCCAGACTGTCCTCTAGGTAAACAGAATCAATTGATATTGATTCTAGAAATACTGTTTCCTCACAGCCTTGTCAAGGGAGGTTTCATAATTTCTATTTATCATTTCTGCTAATTGTTAAGTTTAATCAAATTATGATGCCTTAAAGTAGCCGTTTATTTGTATTTCTTTAATTGCTACAAAGCTTGGAATGGTTTTACTTCCCTTTATTTCCTCACATGTAAAATAACTTGCCTGTTTATTTTCTTTGCCTGCTCATGAAGCCAAATCTTCTAATTGACCTTTTCTGTCTATATCCATTCTTTAATCTTTTTAGACAGGCATATGTTATCAGTGATGTTGATCTCAGACATTCTCTTCTTTCTAATGTGTAGCTTTCTTTATTATATTTTGTTGTACAAAGGATTTTTTTAAGTTTTATATATTTGAAAGTTAATATATTTTATATATTATTCATCTTGTCTCTAGTGACATCTTCCATTTAAGAGATACATATTTATCTTCCATCCACAGCTGGAATAAATCGGCTATTTTACTGGTTATTTTCTGGATAGTATCTGCTATGTAAGTTATTTTTCTCTAAATTGATTTCTAAAGTTCCTAAAATTTACTAGGGAGAGTGACTGCTTCCCTCAATTCGGTATCGCTTCCAGGTCTGGAGTAGCTCAAGTCTGTTTCCAGAATTTCTTTTGCTAATTTCACGGTTTAACTTTTAAACACATTATCAATGTTTTTGATATTTATCACTGTATGATGGTGTTTCCACTATCATCATTTAAGGTTAAATCCACTATCATTGCCTTTGAGATTCTCACCCACTTCTTCCAGATATTGCACTATGCACTATTGCACTATGAACTTAACAAGTTTAATAAATTATCCTGTGCTGATTATCATAGTGCTTTACATCTATATGTTAACTTAGGGAGAATCCCTACATTAAAGCAGAAGATAGATACACATTTATTTATTTCTCTCGTTAGATTTTTATAATTTTCTGTTTGTGTACTCAAATGTTATACTAATAGTCAAGTATTAACAATCACTTTAGCATACTTATGATAAATCTTTCATGCTTCTAACGATTGTATTCTTCTTAGGTGGTAAAAAGTTTTTTGGAAGGTATACTCATCCTAATGAAATCAGAATCAATTCTGAATTTCCCATTTTCTTTTACTCAGTCAGTAAATAGGAAATGTGTAGTAGTGGATTTTCCAAACCACACTTGTGATATCGTATAACAACCATACTTGTGATATCGTATAACAAAAGGAAGGAAGAGAGCCCTAGGCTGAGAACTGAATAGGACTCTAGTTTTGTCATGTACTTGCTGTATAATAGCTGAAGTGATGGGATTATACTCTGGAGTCAGATGCCTATTTGACCTTGAGTGAGTGACTATAATTTCCTCATGAGTTTTCTTGGCTGTAAAACTGGATCAATAAATAGAACTATCTCATGGGGTCTCATAAATAATAACATAATTCATGTATTAATGGAGTTAATGAATATGATATGTAACACTGTAAATATTAACTATTATATTTGTACTTAATAAATAATAACTTTCTTAAGTTTTATATTCTTTATTAGTATAAGAAAAATAAGGGTTAAACTCACAATTTGTGATGATTATCTGTGACTACACATTCTAAAGTTCTATGCAAAGTGGAAAAATGGAAATAAATTTCAGCAAGCTATCATAGATACAGAATACCAAGAGAGGAAATCCAGAAAATAATATATTTTGGCTTTAAAATACATACTTTTGTAATTTTTTCTTCCAATAAATCTATTCCCCAATTTCTCTCTCCTGCTAATGTCAAAATGAGTTTGATATTAGCACAAAACAAATAACAGTGGAGGTAGGCAATCAAGAGTATAACTACCTGGAGTTATCAATCCATAGCAGGCTTGTAGGTGGAGAGTGGTTCACAATTATATAACTGACTTTCCGAACTGTACCCATCATGCCAGGTGTGAGAGAAATGGCATAATACATGTTAAAATGCATGTGTGTGGTGGTGATAAACAATGAGGGGAAATTTCACCAGAGATTTTTTTCCCCAAATATCATCTCTTCTCTGCACTTTCCCTAGTCATTCTTACCTTGCCTGAGATCTTTAGCTGTGATCTGCCTTTCCCATCTTCAGCATTAAAGAAAGATCTTTCCCTTTTGACTGATCTCTCTTTTCTGTTTTTAAAATAATCCAATGTCTGATATCCTGAACAAATCTTCACCTAAACTGATGGCTCTCAATCTTCATGCATATCAGAATTTCCAGGGCAGAGGGCTTTAAAAAAAACAAATAATTCGGCCCATATCTCAACTTTCTCATTCAGTAGATCTGATTGGGACTTTATAATTTTCATTCCTAACAGTTCTTGGGTGATACTAAGGATGCTAAGTCTGGGGTGAAATTTTGATAGCCACTAAAGAAACCCACTTCTCTGTTTCCTTTCCCTAGCCAATTTCTTTTTCAACATTTTTAATGTTTAAATGTCTTTTTAAAAATGTTTTGTCTTTTTAAAAATTTTTTTTCTTTTTGAGACAGGGTCTCGCTATGTGGTTCAGGTTGGCCTTGGGCTCACTTTGTAGCCCAGGCTGGTCTCGAACTTATATCGATCTGCCTGGTCAGTCTGATCTGCTGGGATTAGAGGATTCTGCCACCATGCCCAATTTACATGTCTTTTTAAAACATTCATTTTAACATTAAAATAAGTGCACAGTAATAATAATGGTATTACAATTAGTAGAAATAAAATGATCTCTCCTACATTACTGGTTGGAATGTAAATAGTGCAGTTGCTTTGCAAAAAGGCAGTTCCTTAAAAAGTTAAAAGTTATCATATGGTCCAGAAATTCTACTCCTAAGGATATACCAAAAACATCTGAAAATGTATTTGTATAAAAACTTGTAGTAGAAGAGTTTTCATAATAGTAATATTCACCATAGTCAAAAAGTGAAAGCAACTCACATCTATCAATGGATGAATTGATAAACAGAATGTGGAATATCAATACAATGAAATATTATTATGTACTTAAAAGGAATGAAACATTGAAACATGCTACTACATGGATGAACTGTTAAAACATCATGCTAAGTGACATAAAGGCACACATTTTGCATGATTCTATTAAATGTAAAGTCCACAGAAAAGGCAATACTATGAAGACAGAAAGTATATGGGGGTTGAGAGTGAGACTAGTGAGTGATTGTCAATGGCTACGAGGGATATTTTAGGCTGACAAAAATTTTCTAAAACTGGACTGTGGTAATGACTGCCCATCATTATAAATTTACTAACTGTCTTCAAACTGTAAATTAAAATGGGAATTTATGATGTGTAAGACTGGTTGCACTCCTTCTTTAAGCATTTTCCATAGATTGTTATACAATTGACTTTCATATTCCTTAGTTTACTAAATCCACTTCAACTGAGTGTGATTTCAAACTGCCAAAGCCATTTGTACACATCTTTTTATTTTCCATGGTGGGGGGTCTATTCACAGATTTCTCCTTCTACCCCGTTAGCAGGTTGACACTTCAGTTTCCATTGTTGGTTCTTTTTCCTCATCCTTCCTCTTTCCCAAGTGTTTAGTAATGTCTTCCAGAAGGTCCTACTTGTATATGTGACTAACTTCAACTATGATACATACACATTTTAATATTTTCTCCACCAAAGCAGCTCCCTTTCTCAACTGCCTCATTCATATCAGTACCTTTCTCGAAGTCTTCAAGACTCAGAGTTATTTTGGACTTATTTTCTATTTTTCCTCAAAGCTCTAATTATCAAGGTTTCTATACTTATTCCTCAAAAAGTGTCATGCATCTGTGAGCAAATAATCTCAACAGACAATACACATGGCAAGCAATACAGATATTAAATAAACACAGGAAAAACATTCATATTGGAGTGACCAAAGGATCTAATTTAACAACAGGTACCATTTATACCAATTGCATTTGGAAAAGAAAATTTTCAATGATGGCAAAATTTTAAGGAGACTGGTATCCTCATGTATTTCTAAGAGCAGTTTAAAATGCCTTCTGGGGAAAGCATTTGGTGAATTCTCTGAAAGAATTCTCTGAAAGAATTTGGTGAAATCTCTGAAAACCATAAGAATGTTCATATTCTTTGAACTAATTACCCAACTCCAGACAGTGATTTTTAATAAGATAATTCGAACCTTGTCTCTGAGAAAGTTGTATCTATAGCTGTTCCTGTAGCACCACCTTATAATAACAAGAAATTGAAGGCAACCTAATTATTCAAAAATTTTGGAATGATTAAACAAATTAAAGCACATAAAATTGGTGAAATATTATACACCCTTTAAAATTGTAACTACTGAGGAATCCTACATAGCAGCATGAAAATTGTCTACCATGTAATGCTTAGTGGGAGAGGGAAATCAGGACACACAAAACACATCTAAATAGTTATTATAATCATGCCAAAAAGAATTTGTGCACCTGTAGATAAAACCAATAGGCAAATGAAAATAATTTCCATGACAAACATTTTTCCTCCCAAAATATCCCATGTATTTATCTATCCCTCTGCTCCTTTTGTATCCTGCTTCTACCTACCCAATCCAGACCGCGCTATTTCATACCTGGTCAATGCCTACACTGGTCTCTGTTCAAACTTTGCAGTCTGCAAATTGTGCCAAGTTACCTAAAGTACCACGTTTATCACAATACTGAACTGATTGGAATTTTTATAAAATTTTAATTCATTTTATACTAATATATAATCATGTAAAAGTTATACATATTCATGGTGTTCCATGTAATGTCAATACAGGTATACATTGCATAATGCTTAAATCAAGCTAACATATCTATCTCTTCAACTATTTTTCATTTTTATGGTGAAAATTTGCAAAATTCTTTCATTTAGCTTTCTGAAATAGTTGTTATTTTTGTCGATAGCCACCATACTGTGCAATACTGTGCAATAGTAGCCTAGAACTTCTTATCCTACCAAACTGTTACTTAGTACCCGTTGCTGATGGGTAATCTTCAGCTTTTCCCGTGTTTGTAACCCTAGCTAGTTTTCAAGGTGTACCTAATTTGGCTCAAGGCTAATCATCTTCTTTGTCTCCTGTTGCTGCTTTTTGCACTCCTGCTCCTCCTCAGCATCACAGCTAATATTTACTGCTGGTTTATGGTGTCAGATTTTATTCTCAAGAAATAACATATATTAACTCCTTTAATCCTCACAATTTACCCCACGTTGCAAATAAAGAAAGAGAGAGAGAGATGAAAAGGGGAGGGAGAGAAGGTGGGAAGGAGGAGCAGAAGGAAAGGAAGAACTTGTCAAGCCTATAATGACTAGTGAATAGAAGAACCTGGACTTCAAATCATAGGATTAACTACAAGGTGCCAGAATTTAACCAACATGGTGGACACCTCCAAAATTCCCTGGTGTTTCCTCTCTAGGCCTTCCCTTCTGTAACTTCCAACATTCAGTTTTCTTACCTTCCAATGAATTTACAAAAGGACAAGAATACTTGCCCTTTATTGATCCCTTACCAAGTGCCAGGTACTTGTTAAACCCTATATTTGACAGGATATTATGTCTGGTAGTCTATGTAAGCAAAAGCTGTGTTCAAATATGGGCTTATCTCTACTAGCTATGAGTCCTTGAGTAAATTACTTAGCTTCTCTGAAGTTCAGATTCCAGTAGTGATCCCAGGACCAGTTGCATCAGCATCACCCTGGGAGCTCACCATAAACACTGGTTTTGAGCTCCACCATATACCTACTGAATCAGACTCTCTGATAGTGGAGTCTTACTAACTCTCCAGGTGTTTCAACAAGTTCTACACGTGTTTCTTTTGTGCACTTGATTCTGAGACCTGCTGCCCTATAATAATAACTACCTGGCAGAATTGGTGGTAAGATAAAACACAGCCTAATGTGTGTAAAAAGGCATAGGGCAAATATGTTGTTTTGCAAGTGACAATGTATCATTTCTGTTGCTGAATTGTGTAGGAGTTATACTTCCCTGCTTGTGGTGTGAGCAAGCACTGTACTTCATTCTACTATTTTGCTAATACATCCCATCCGGTATAGAAAAAGCTAGCATATATGGTGGATTTTTAATAAAGTCTTCATTCACTGGCCAGTCCATCACATAACCATTTTGGAGGACTGTGGTATAGTATAGTGTCTCTGAAGCTAGACTTCCTAGGTCTAGCTCATATTAGCTGGAATTTTAGATAAATAAATGTATGCGTGTGTGCCTCAGCCTCTTTGTCAAAAGGACAAAAATAGTATCAACACCATAAGTCACAGTGATAAATCACTACATATAAAATGTTTTGGATGGTGTCAAGTCCAGAAACAACTAACTCACAAAATATTAGCTAGCATTATTGTTTTTATGTCTTTTCATTCATTCATGTGGTGAATAGGTTCTGTTTCTTTATTTGGCAAGCAAATGGTTAAGTACCTCTTGAGTAATTTCTCTTTGTTAGGCACAGAGAATAAGGTTGTGTCCAATACAATGTCTCCTCTCTTGGAGGTCTTGGTCTAATGTAGGAAATTTAGAGGGCTTGTTAGACTGAGTGATTTTCCCGAGGATGTAGAACAAGTCAGTCCAAGGCAGAGGAATAAAGGCTATTCATAAAATTCCTACCCAAATCTTAAACTTCTGAGACATGAGGCTGAGGGATCAGTATGAAAGGCTTTGTTACAACTTCTAATTGAAGCAGGTATAAGGGGAAAATTATGAGTTTTGGAGCCAGAAAAACCTCTGTCCAAAATGTACTTCTATCACTTGCAAGCTGTGTGATCTCAGCTAGATTATATAACCTCTCTGGACTTCATCTATGAAATGGACATGAAAATGAATTGTTGTGAAGAATAAATGAGATTCGCAGGATAGAAAGACCCAGCTCCCATCTATAACTAGCACTTAGTAGATGATTCAGGAATATGCGTTTCCACTTCTTTTTCATTGCTAATTAGCAATGAGAAAGAAGTTTCCCAGATTTAGGAGTCAGAAAAAAGTGAGAAAATTCCTGGCTATGCTGTCAAATCAGAAAGGATAATGTAGACACCCTAAAAAGAACCCTGTACTCTTCAGGATTCAGAAGATTCAGATTCTAGTCCTCTCTCCATGTCTTCACAATGGAGAAGAGAGGCACAATTGGGAGCCTTCTTCCCTGTCCCTTTATTTATTATGAAGATTGAATGAAGAACCTATACAATGTAGAGGCCTCTTGTATCATCTGGGCTGAAAAAAACTAATTTAAAGATTATCAGTAGGTCTAGCCAAGCTGATACAGAGAAACCCAGAAGAAGAAAGTAACTCTCTGTGCCTCATAGTCACCTAGGGCAATAACTTAGAACACCTCATCTCTAGAAAGCCCAATTGCCACTGCCATGATCTCCATGTTACAAGGATATATTCTCCATCCTGCAAGGATTGTCCTTAAGGGCTATGTCCAAGAAATGCTTTACTCTATTCCAAGTCACACAAGACATTTATAAAAAAAAAAAAAAAAAAAAAAAACCTCTGTCTCCAGGAGTTGTCACCATGATCTGTCCCCAGACTTTTTTTTAAAGTAGTACACTGTGAATTAAAACCAAGTCCTTCACACTGGGCTAAACCTCCAGACTTTTATATATTAATTTTTAAAATTTGAGACAGCGTCTCACCAAGTCACTAAGTTCCCAGGCAGTACTCAAAATTGTGATCTTCTCATCTCATCCTCCTAGAGTGGTGGGATTGTCCCCAGATTTCCAATAAGGATGCTTGAATCCCTCAACAAACTGTATTAAAAAGAAGGTGCCAGAAGCCAGTAACCAGTTAGCCCTAACAACTCAGGTAAAGCCACAGCAGCAGTTGGAGAGTCCTTCTTCCTTTCTACAAGCTGTATCTTCCCCATGGCTACTGGAAAGGGAGGCACAGCTTATGCTTTTTCATTTCTTTTTCAGCAGAGTCTGGTCCCATATGACCTTTGGCCAGCACAGTGATATCTAAGGACTCTATGCTGATGTATACAATGCCCGACACAATACTGTCTAACTAGGGTGCATCTCGAAATGTTGTAGCAATCAGTTTGGTCTATACCCAACTATCTAGGAGGCATGCTGGATTATATCTGTGGCAACAAGTCCTTTGTATGGATAGCAGACTAGTTTCCTCAAAGGAAATTAAGTTAATTAAGGACCTTAGTAATGTTATGGAAGCCTCAGAGGCACCAATTTACCCCAGCAGCCTGAGCCATCACTTACCTCCCTGACTGGCCAGTCTTCTTGTTTCCGATTATTGGTTTCCATTTGTCCCCAGGAAATTCCTGCAAAGCAAAGTTCTAATAAGTTAGGGAGCTCTGAACAACCAGGTATCCAGATGGTTTCAAATAAACAAAGCAGTCCAGAACCTATCTCTGACTACCTATCCAGCTGGTACAATCTACTTTCCTGGGCAGGCTATAGAAATGTGCATCTGGAAGACTGCCTTTTTGCCAGGAGGCCTGCTGAGCTGCTTCTGGCATGCAGTGATCCAGAGCCTGGATACTGGTGGTCTAAAGAGGTTATATTTCCTGCATTCTCTGTTCCTTTTCCAAATTACACTCAAAATCAATTTAATGTGTTCGCTATTTGCTCTGGCTCTTGCTTCCATTGAGGGTCAAAGAAAAGAGGTCTTTTTGTTTGTTCTAGTGGATGAACCTTCTCATTCCTTCTACCTCTGTCAATACAAAAAGCATCTTGTTGGAAGCTCTGACATTGGTAAAGGGTGTCACAGTCAAAGTCTCCTGCTGCAGAAACCATCTCCCAGGTTAGGTGATGGGAGAGGGAGAGTAGACCTGCCAGCACAGCCCTGCCCCACCGTAGCTCTTCTTCTCTCCACATCTATTGGCGGGGGATGATGTGGGCTCTTTTTTGGGGAATATAAATACCAGATGCCATGATGTCCATACCACATGAGCAGATTTTCTACCTTGGACATTTTTTCCTTAAAAGCTATGCCCAGCCACCACTTTTTCCTTCCAGGCCATGCCATGTGTGCCATTTATAAAAATGTTCTCAGCTGCCTGTTCTAGCTCTAAACTGAATGAAAATTTTCCTTTCAGAACCTTCTTGATTTTCCAACCATCACCATCTACCTAACGACTCAGAGTTTAGCCCAAAATGAATGCAATTTTTCCTAAATCTCACTGATCTTCCAAACTCTGTTTCTCCAGTGTTGTTATTATTAGTTCCATTCAAGATTTTATTACCTTTACCTCAATAGAACCTTTTGGGGAGCACTGGTGAAGGAGAATCAACACAGATCGTTGGTGTCAGTTATACTAACTAAGATATTTACTAGTTGTTTGCTGTTGTTACTGTTTTACATATTTTATAGCATGGTAGTAAAGGATTAAATCCAGAGCCTTTTCATTGAGTTACATCCCCAGCCACTTAAAAAAATTTAAATTTGTTAGCACATTTTTACAGTACATAATAGTTGGTACATGTAGAAAGCACATCTTAATTCATTTTATTTATACTCATGCCCCCTTCCTTCATCACTTGATCCCCTTTCCATTTGAAAAAGATCAACCTTCCTACTTCAATCTATCTCTTATTTTGCTTTTTACTTATATTTTGGAGACAAGGTCTTACTAAGTTATTAAGTTGCCAAGTCTGAACTCAAACTTGTATTCTTACTGCCTCAGTCCCTCAGAGTGCTAGTATTATGGGCATGTGCCTGCACACCCATGGTGCGGCATTTGATATTTGAGAGTTCAGTCACTTCCTTGTACCTCAGTTTCAATATAGCAAATAAGGATTATGTTATATATTCTTGTGGGTTCCCAGTAGGAAGGATCAAATCATATGTGCAAAGAGAACTCCTTACACAGTGCATAGGGTAGAGAATGTTCTGGATGTTCGTAGCCATGGAAAAGGTGAAGTTTATTTCCAGGCTGTAGCTTTTACAGTACCAAAGTAGTCCCTACATGTATCTGAGAGATCAGAATAGCTTTAGCCACTTGAATTTCAGATTCTCCCTATACCCTTGTGAGATTTCTTTGCCCACAAAGACACCATGACTCGTTCAGCCACAATAGGAACCAGGATTTCCTGGCCATGCCCTGTCCTGTAGAAGTGTTGAGAAAACAGCAGTGGCCAAACTAAACAATGTTCTTTACTCACTGCTAACTGCCTTTCCATATTTCCAGTTTCAATTTACTTTTTTTCCTTAAGACACTCAGGTTCCTGTAAACTGCCTGTGTCCTTGAACTAAAGAGGCCATTACCTCCATGGCTGGTGATCAATGGGGATTATGAAGGAATTTGCTACTGAAATGAAAGCAACACTACTAGAAGGCATCCTGCCACACTGGAGATTGTCTGGGCTTTGCTAGCAGCTGATGGAGAGGCAGTAGGGCAAATTCAGGTGTTTGGCCTCATAACTAAAGGGTAAAGCTTTAAATCTCACATTCATCCTTCACTAGATATGCAGATTGTTTCTTTTTGCTGTCATTCCCCAGCTAGATAGCAGCAGATATGAGATGATAAGAGTGCCTGTTTCTTGACTGCTTGAGAACTCAATGAGCACTCAATGAGTTTATTCTAAGGGCTCAATGAGCCCTTAGAATATACTGGTGGTATTAGTGCACATCCAAATGTCAGTTACTGATGTGGTATCCAAATACTGGCTCTTCCACTTGTAAAATGTGTGACCACTCTGAGCCTCAGTATCCTCTACCATAAACTGAGGCTCTTATTATAATTTACCTCATACAGTGAAATAATCTATGTGTGCAAAAATAACCAGCATGAAATATAGGGTATATGAATGTGTGTTGATTTCATTTCTAACAGCACTGAAGAAGAAAATTAGCTCCTCAATTTTCTTTAGCAGAACAGGATCTCAGCCATACTTCAGAAATCCACTGTCAGAAGTAACTTAGTAATCAGAACCACTGCAGCTGAATTCACGACAAAAATTTCCCCCAGGTCTTGCAAGGGTAGGGTGCAGGGTACAGGTGGTGGGGTAGACATGGGCATGCCTTACTGCCTAGACAGCCACCCTCAGGTCTCAGAAGACCTGCTTAGCCAGTCTAATAGGCATTAGGAACCCAACATGTCCCTCCCTCCAAACACAAAGGGAAAGTCATGGTATAGGCACAGGTTCACCTGCATTGCTGCTGCCAGTTGCTTCTATCTGCCACTTAGCCTCCTTCCCTTACACAGTTGCTAGACCTGGGCTACCGCCTCTGTAGTCATCATCTCCTCATCCCCTCTTCATCCTCAGTCCCCTTATTATGCAATCCATTTGTGAGTCCTTTCAACTAAAATTTATCAAGCTAAGCCTAAATCTCCCTTTATCTTACAATATATCTATCTTATTTATAAGATAATTACTATGTGACACTGTTCTATGGGCCTTACACATCCATCATCCTCACAACCAGTTTATGGAGTAGGTGCACTTATTACCTTCATTTCTTAGATAGAGAGGGTTAGGAACTATACATTATGGAGAAGTAATTAGAACCCAGGAAGCTTGGTTCTAGCTTCAGTGCCCTTTAAACATTAGTCTGTATTTCTTCTCTGTGTTTCAACATTGTATTTTAAAACACCCTCAAAATTTGAAGGATATTTATATCCATATACCCACCATCTAGATTCTACAATTAACATCTTGCTACAAACTAAACAGCCACCAAATGAAGCCACTCAGTGAAGAAGTAATAAACAACATAAATGACCCAATGTCTATTATAAAAATTAAATTGTAGTTAAAAACCTTCCCAGAGGGAAAACTCCAGATTTAGGTGGATTCAATGATGAATTCTACCAGATATTTAAGGAATAATATCAAGTTATCTGAAACTAGAAGCATGTATTTCTCACTCATTTCTGAAGGCCAGCATTATCCTGGTAGAAAATGCAGCCAGAGATATTACAAGAAAATTATAGACTAAAATTCCTAATGAATAGATGCAAAAATCTTTAACAAAATATTAATAAATCAAATCTAGTAATATAAAAAGGATATGACCTTGATGATCAAATAGTATTCACCTTGGCAATGCCAGGCTGGGGATTATTTCAAACATCAATCAATATCAATCACTATGTTAATAGATTAAAGAGAAAAGCTACATATTCTTATCTTGATAGATACAGAAAAAGAATTTGAAAAAATGTCCAAAATCCACTCTTAAAAAAAATCTCTCAGACCTTAACAATAAAAAGATATTTATTCATCAGGTGTGGTGTTACCCAACTGTAATCCCAGCTACTCAAGAGATTGAGATAGGAAGACAGTAAATTCAAGGCTAGTTTGGTTAATTTAACAAGACCCTACCTTAAAATAACATAAAAAAGATGGTGATGTTGTTCATTGTTTACCCTAGCGAGTGTGATGTGTCCTGGGTTTAATCACAAGTATAAAGAGGAAATTTGGAAGGAAGGGAACATGTGAGAGAAAAAGAGACAGAGACAGAAACACAGACACAGACAGAAACACATTATAGCTAAGATCTAATGTAACACTGAATGATTGCAAAGCAACAATGTCTGCTCTCGTCACTTTTCCTGAAGTGATGATAACCCTAGACAGTACAAATGAAGCCCCCCTCTCTTCCAAGACAGGGCACATAGAGTGGAAAAGAAGACATAAAATTCTTTCTATTCATAGATGACATGATTGCTTATGTACATATCTTTTATAATTTACCAAAACACTAGAACTAATCAGTGCATTTGGCAAGATTGCAGGATGCCAGGCCAATATACAAAGTTTAACAATGTTTCTACATAGTAACTACAAAGAATTTTAACTTGGCATTAAAAAATACACTTATAATAGCATCAAAATATGAAATTTTAGGTATAAGTATGCTAAAATATGTATAAGGTTTTTACGCTGAAAATTATAAAATATCAATATACTTCAAAATACTTTAGCATACATATTAGATTTATATTCACTTACAACATATTTGTGGAAAAATTTGCTTCTCCAATATGTACAAATATTAAGGGTGCATTTGTTGACTTTTGATAGACACACCTGTGTAACTAGAAACTTTATCAAGAGTATGCTCTCATGCCCTTTTCCAGCCAATCTCTGTGCTGCTTGTCACTGGCATGCACTGAACTTTTCTCCACAGGTATACAGCCTTTCAGATCTTCATATAAAAGGAATTGTAGAGTATGTACTCTTTTGCATAAAGTGGTTTCCATTTCCAAAGTTTCTTCTGGCAAATAAATTATACTGAGCAATTTGAAACTCTAAGTCATTTCCAAAGTGTTGACCTATGAAACAACAGTCCAATACACAAATTTATTTCTGGGTTGAGTTCAACAGCCAAAGGGTGGCACTAGGGATGCCACAGGGAAGGGATCTGGCAGTGAAGGATCACGGACATAGAGTGTTGTTTCACAAGTACACTGGGGAAAGGCAGGAGCTGGTGTTAGGGTGGTAGGTCATAATCAGAGCACTACAGCATCCAGTCTAGGCCTGGGTCTCCAGCAGAGAAACTCTGGAGAAGAGAGGAAGGATTTGTCTTTGAAAATAAAAAAAAGACAAGTCAGATCTCTAAAGCAAAATCTAAGGGAATGTTTGCAAATTTTATAGTTTCAAATAGTTTTTACACAGGAAATGGAAGACAATAAGTGCTAGTTCACATCATACACTGAACTGACATGCTATACACATATCTCATTTGATCCTCATAACTGATCTGTGAAGCTCCAACTTTAGAAATAAGGTAATAAGACTTTTTAGTATTGGCTACTTTATGAGGTAAGCATTAGTTTTTTGAAAATCATATAATTTCAATTTGTGGTAGTTGAATGCTTAATGTCACTTGGATACCAATTTTACAACTGGGATAGAAAACCCAATTTTGTTCACATAGCAAAGCAGAAGTTACTTATTATCTAACTTAGAGATGCACAGGTATATAGTAATTTTGGTGACTAAGTGGTGGCCTAAGGTTACTAAGCCACCACCTTGTAGAGACAAAATGGTAGAGACAAATGACTTAGTTATCTTTCTCCTCACAAGGAGACTAATGAAACTCAACAAGCCCATGGATCAAGTCCTCACCTGCACCATTGGCTTCCTGGATTTCCAAGCATTGCCGGATGCCAGGCTGCTCTCCTCGAGGGTGCTGTGCTGAGGATTATGACAACAAGCCGCACACCGCATACACTGGTGGTGGTGGCACCTGCAGTTGTAGCAGTTTGGCATCATATTTCTTTTTAGCAAGCCAGGGCAGATTTCTCCGGAACAATAAATGCAAGCATCATGGACCACGGCTCCCTGAACACTGCAGGAGTAAGAACAGGTCCTGCGGCAATCAAAATCACTGCAGTGCAGTGGCTTGCAGCATAAAGAATTTTCTAGACCTTTGCTTACAAAGCATTCTGAGTAAGTGGGAGTTTCTGACTGAAGGGGTGACCTGGAGTGATATGATTGATCTGTGGCATGATATGGTTGATCTGTGGAATAATATGATTGGTCAACAGGATTGCACCTCAATTCCCTGTAGCTGGCGTGCATTGACTGGAAGTTTTGGTCGATAGGTTTTGGTCTCTGGGTAAAAGTCTTATTACTGTGAGTGTTTAAACCTGGCAGATGAGATGTGGATAAAGATTTGCTGCTCTCTTCAAAGAACTTTCTTCTGTCTGCAAAGGGCAAGAGGGTGGCTTCTTCCCCAGCTTGAGTAATAGAAGCCTTCAATTCCTTGTTGTCACATGGGTTGGAATGGCCTTCCATGGCTAATGATACACGTGGCGGTAGGTTGTGCTCTAGAGACCATCCTCGATTACCTCCACGGATGACATGGTAAGCATTTCCTCTTTCAGAGTCTGAGACAGATGGGTTAGATGCTTTCCACCACATGTTCAAGCCCATGGAGGACTGGCCAGACCTCTGGCCAGGGCTTATTTGTTCTTCCAAGCCTGTCCTAGATTCATGGCTCTCAGGACCTTGGCTAAGGCACTCTGAAGACCTAGCCTTGAATATCATGCTTTTGTTGAAAGGCTTATCTCTGGGCCTAGGGGGACTTTTATATGAAGATAGGAGTGATGAATTAGGAGCAGGAAGTGGAGGACTTTCGGGAAGCTCTTGGGTCTCTTTCACTGGCTCCTGAGGGTCACACAGCTGTGACAATGGACCTTTGCTCTTCTGAAGCTGGGCCTTCCGTCTCTGAATTTCATTACGCAGATTGGTAGCAAAACGTTCACTCTTCCTTCGGTTTTGGATCGAGCGGCCCCGGAAGCCTCTGCTTCGTCTATCACCCATCTGACTATACTCCTTGGGCTCACTGTCTCCTTCCTCCATCACTTTGGTGCTGTCAGCTACTTTACTGGCTGAAGGGCAGTCTTTGGCTTGTTGAAAGGGAGAGCAAGAGGCAGCAGGCTGCTGCCTGACCAAGTCACTGCCTGCTCTGCTTGCTCTATTTGCATCCAGGAATCCTCTTTCTGGTGGGCATCCATCAGCCTCTCCATGTGGAGAACTGCTTTGGCTCTGGAGTCCTGAATTCAAAGGCCTGTCGTCCATTGGCCTGGTCTTTCTTTCTCTGCTGAGCTGATCCTGAGAACCTCCTGTAGGGGAGCAGGGGCTTTTCTTCCCTTTGTGGTTGCTGTGCAAAGGGGACAGAGTCCACTGGTGTGCATCTTGCCCAGCTGGGCGTTCGAATCCTGTGCTACCTCTGGGACCCAGCTGCACATGCTGTAGGTGAGATACCAATAGCTGTTCAGGGGCACTATGGCGATGTCCTGTGGGTCCTGTGAGGTGAGGAGGGTTGCCAAAGGAAAAAGCCTTAGTTAGCTCTACTGGTATCTCATTGAGGAGGCTGGAATCTCTGCTAGAAGCTTTGTCACAGGTTTTGAGAGAAGCTTCCACGAGGAGCTGTTCAGAGCCCTGCTGGCTAGATTCAGAAGGCTGACTGAGCTCACAGATCTGATGCTCTTTGCTTGTTACACAGTCTTGCCCACTGAGGCAGCAGAACCTGTGAGAATTCCTTGGGGATAAGACTGTGTCTAAGCTTGTTTTCTCCTTCTGTTGCAAGGAGTCTGTAGGCTCAGATGTCTTACACTGTTCTCCATTGAGGAGCTGGGCTTTGGAGGCCTGGAGGCTGTCTCGCCTCACTGGAGGTTGCGGTGGGTCCCTGACTGTCTTGGCAGGCTCTGAGTGGTAGCTGCCCTGTGTGTGGAATGACATCTGGGAGCTGGGGGACAGGTGGCCAGTGTTGGTGTGCTGGCTACCTCCTGAGGTCTCAGATGCATTAGCCTGGGCACTGGGAGCCTTAGCTGGCCCTAAACCCTGCATGACACAGTCTGCAGGGGCTGTCTCCTCTGGCCTGAGGGAAAGAGCACAGTCAGAAGCATTTGAGCTGGCTGAGAAGGAGCTGTAGGCTGAGTCACGCTGGTTAGGATACATATTCTGTTCAATGGGCAAGAGGTGGCCCTCATAGGTGGCTTGGCCTGGTTGTTCCAGGCTCTCCATGCTACCAATGGAGCTGCTTTTCTCAGTGCTGCAATGCCGGGAGAGAGGACACCACTGCACACACACGTCACTATAAAACAAGAAGAACTCCGGTTAATTAACCAAGCCAACAGATCCTTTTCGCACCTTGCTAGTCCTACCATGGGAGAAGCTAAAACAACCCAGAGACATCTATCCCACAGATGTGAGATCAATAAGGTAAGAAAGGTAGAAAGTGTAATAGGGAAGGAGATGGATACTGGAGTACTACAGGGACATGGTAAAATGGGGGACACATAACAAAGATTGCAAGTGAGAAAATGCCATGGGAATTATGTATCATTTCCCTGCCATCAACAAGTTGGAATTGCTTCTAGGTTGTCACCGTCTGTTGGGGGTCAGCATGTGGCTCTGCCAGGAGAGTCACAGAATATCAGCATTAGACAGGGTCCTAAAGGGCTCACTCAATTTCAACCAGATCATTTCATAAACCAATAGTTTTCAACCTGGAATGTGCATCAGCATTAACACAGATGGCTTTTTATAACACAGGCCACCAGGCCTTATACTAGAGTACTGAAAGCTAAACTTTTAGAGCTTTCAGTGAGTAAAAACAGCCTGCTGTGGCATGTATGCCACAGGTTCACCACCACTGTTTATAGTTTTAGGTCCAGTTGGATCCTGAATATACGTACTTCTAACAACTTCCCATGTGCTTCTGTGACCAGCTGCTGGTCCAAAGCCCCCATTTTTGAGAATCACTGATGTCAACAAAGTAAAACTTGCAAAAGGAAGTGACCTTAAAGAAGTAATTTTCCCAAAATCACTGAGCTTGAACTAGCGGCACAGACAAGTTGGGAATTTAGGCATTCCCCTATGCTGTTCTTTTCTTAGGGCCTTGAGCATGCTAGGTTAGGTGCTCTACCTCTGAGTTACACCTCTAGCCTCTCCTCCATTTTTGCTTGATAATAGCAGTTCTAACTATTTGCTGAAGACCTACAATGTGCCTAGAATTTTAACTGGGAGGGAACATCACTATTGTCGCTGTACAACTGAGAACACTGAAGTTTAGATAGGTAAAGTCAATTGAGAATTTCACTTATGCTAAAGAATCAGAGCTGGAATTTTAACCCAGGCCTGCATGGATCCAATGTTTTAGCTCTTTTCTCTTATCATCTTTTAAACATGAATAATATGAAATCAGTGTCAGACAGTTTCTGTGTTGATAAACTCAAATAATAATGTAGAGCCTTTATCACGGCCCAAAGGCCTAGCATGGGATCACTACACTGGTAGTGTCTACTCTTTTGATTTTTAGTATAATCAGCACAAATAGTGACTACCAATATTGATACTACAGTGGCCTCTGCCCAACCATGCTTCCCACATCTCCCACAGTGGAGGTCAACCATGGAGACAAATAGCAGATGTAATCTTGAGTTTTAAGTACCATTTCTTACACACATAACCAAAGTGAGCCGAGTCATATCAGTAACTCCCTCTGACAGGAACTCTGGAGATGTTAGGATGCTTTCAGAAAGGCCATAGTCCAGAAATCTAAAGCGGAGCTGTGACAGCAGCCCTTCAGACCTTCAGGTCAGCATTCTTTAATTCTTACTCCTTGCCTTTTTCCTTAGCCATTCTGCTCACTTGTGCTCTGTGCTAAGAATTCACCAACTGTTTGTTGGCAAGAGAACCTGGATTGACTCTACTACTCTTCCTGCTAGAAAACAAAACAAAACAACAACAACAACAAAAATACACACAAAAAACACCTCCTCTCAAAAAGGAGCCCAGCTCAAAATGTGTTTCTGTATGTTCTTACGGAACAAAACCACCTCTCCGTGAGACTCTGGCAACCCACGACAAATAAATTCACTGAGTCCGAGCAAACTCAAATCTTAGTTTACCTAAGTATCTCTCAATAAATCCCTTCCTGGAGGGAAGAACTGGTTGTGGAAAGGAAAATGCAGCCAATGGCCTCACACTGCCTGGCTCTGAGCTTGTGAAAAAAAAGTCATTTATTTCTTGACAGCTGTTTCAATAAGAAATAACACTGATGTCCTTGAATAGAGTGATCTTCTTTGCAGGTAGACCCCGTTCTTTGTCTCTATTTGGGAGACTTTGGTCTTGTAAAATACAGCTGATAAACAGTGGATGAAGTTTACAGTGATTGCTGCAGGCATAAGACAGCCAGAATGACACTCTGATGGTCCTCTTGTATTAAGAGAGCAGTGATATGGAAAGAATCAGGAAAACGGACTGAGTGTAGCTAGTGAAACAGCATGAGGAGTAGGACAGTGTGGTGTCCTGTAAGCCAAATGAGGTACTTCAAGAAAATACTGTCACAAAAAAGAAAGAAAGAAAGAAAGAAAGAAAGAAAGAAAGAAAGAAAGAAAGAAAGAAATTACTGGCCAAAAGAAAAAGGGACAGGTCAAAAATCACAGAGAGTTAACAGTAGACTACAACAAGAGAACAAGTAATCCAGACTCCCATGTCATTTTCAGTTCTACCCCTCTTGCCTCATATCCATCAGGGACCAGAGCAGAGGAGGAAGAGTGGCCAGGCCCTTCAGCTCACCTTGAGGAGAAGGCTCCAGACTTACCCAGTGTTGCAACCTGAATGCCAGGATAAGCTGAAGGCTTCAGAAGGAAAATGCATGGTGGTGGCCGCTTCAGGGCATCCCTCCAGGAGCTTGGCCACATGCCATGAATGCGGTCTACTGACAAGGGCGTTTCTCCTACAGCAAGAAAAGGACAGGAAGTTAGCTTAAGGAACCAGGGCTGAAATCACTTCCCAGGCAGCTTCCGCTCCCACCCCTTCTTTCCCTTCAATGAAGTAGAACATCTTGCAAGGAACTGGTGTGGGAATCTGAACCACCCCCCCAACTCTCAGTACTCAGGTCTCCTTCATCCTAGGGACAATCCCTGGAGATACAGAATACCAGCTTCACAGGGTTATTTACTCTGTAGTAGTATCTTTACACATATAATAATGCTGGACACACAGTAGATGTCAGTAAATATTTGTGGAAAAAAAGAGAGTGGCTTTCCAATAAATACTGAGCCTACCCTTACTTCTGCTTGCGGAAAAAACTGAGTTTAGCAAATTTCCAATTTTTCTTTGAGAAAGAAAGGAAGATGTGATTGAATATGTCAACATTGGGCTGTGAAATCTCTAAGTTTTATGCATTCATTCAATAGGCATTTGTTGTGCATGTACTAGGTACTGTACATGTAGCTCTTGAGTATTGACATGAATCAAACCTAATCTGTCCTTGAATGTCTACAGATTCATTCTATGGACAGAGTTAATCCAAATAAAGCACAGTAAAGGCACTGAGTGAGTGAAGGACAAGATGAGCACACAGGTGAGACACTTCAGTTTGTAGCCAGAGTGGTTTGAGGGCAGTCCTAGCTTCTATGAAGGGAAAAAAAGAACAAACTGATGAATGTCACAGTGCTACAGGGAGATTGGCTACAAAGATGGTCAGCAGTGAATAAAATGACTGGGTCTGAGGCTAAATCCCCCAATGCACGCTAGTGCCGGAGGCTCTGGTCCCAAATCTTGCACCAACTGGCTCATACAGGTTTCATTTCTGTCCCCAAGCATGCTTCACACAAATAGATGCCACTCTTGCAAGTGGGTAAGAGCACACATGTGGCAAGGCAATGCCAGGGGATAAATAAATGACTGATGGGGCAGAGACTAGGAGGGAGAGGGAAGGAGGAAAAACGATAAGATAGGGAAAGAGAGTATGAAGAGAATGGAGAGGGAGGAGGGAGAAGGAGAAGAAGAGGAAGAGAAAGAAGGGGAGAAAGAGGCAGGCAGATGTTAGAGATAAAAGAGAAATGACAGTGGAAAAACCAATGACAGAAAGAGAAAACTCTGAGAAAGTTTATGGAGAAATATACAGCATAGTGAATTGGATGATACAGAGATGAATGTTACAGTAAGAAAAACATAGGCTAAGTGGATGATAGATCAATAGATGATAGCATAATTACTAGTTTATCCACCCATTCATTACTAATTTATTTACAGTTACTGTGCCAGGCTTCATACTAAGCACTGATGATTCAAAGTTGAATAAGATGAAGGCTTGTTTTTTTTTCAACAAGCTTGATGTATAATGGAATAAATCATCTCTACACTTCCCAGGTGTGGTGGTAGACAGAGTCAAGCTTGAGGATTCTAACCTAGCTGGAAATGTCCCTTATCCCAACAGAAAGAAAAAAGAACCCAGCTGTACAACGTTGTCCTATCTCTGTCATGAGGTGCATGGGTTTGTTAGAGACACAAAGATTGAACAGCAACAGGTCAGACACAGATAAGAAGGCACAGAAGGAAGGGCGGGGGAAGCTGTTTGACAAAGTTCAGAGCCATAGATCAGCAGCAGTGGCTAAGAATTATAGGGAAGAAAGCCAGCTGAGGCTTTCACCTTTGCAATCACATTGTTGCAATTACATGGAATTTAAGAGTGGCCAAGAACAAGGCTAAAGTTGAAAGAAAAGAGGACCTGGGGACTGCACTTGCTTCAGAATCTCATATACAAATCTCTGCCTTACAGTTGTAAGATCTTTCCAGTGTTCTTACCTGGTAGTCATGTGCTCAATAACTACTTATCAATGAAGCACCTCCTGATAGAGCCCTGTATACTACTAGTTCTATGGAGCATGTGTATCTACTGTATGCTATGCCTCTATGCATTGAAAGCGAAGTGGTATCACCTTTTCTCCAACTGTACAAGCCCATCCTGAGTTCTGCCAAGTCTTTGCTTATGCTATATTTCTATTATTGCTTCTCTCTCATTCTATCTCTCATCTCCTCCTTTTTTCCTTCTCCCTCTTTTTCTTCATTCTCACTGAGATCCTTACACAGTATTACCTCTCCTCCCAGAATCCGCCACCACCACTTCTTGTTCTAGTCCAGGCCCTTGGTATTTTACCTTCAAAAAACTGCATCTGCCCTCCAGTCATTCTCCCCTTGTTCCATTTCTAATAATTGTTTTTAGATCCTATCACATTGGGCTGGGGATTTAGCTCAGCGGCTTAAGCGCCTGCCTGGCAAGTGTGAGGTTATGAGTTCAATCCCCAGTACCAAAAAAAAAAAAAAATCCTATCACATTACGCACCAACTGAGTTGGAAGTACTCTCTTACTTAGAATCTCCCCTAATTCTTACCATCTTCTCTCAAATATAAAGTGGAAAGGTTGCCTCAAAACCTTCTATAAGCTATTTTACCCACCTACCTCCAGCTCTCAAGTCTGTTCCAATCACACCCTAAAGCTGGCTCTCCCCTTTCTGACTTCATTTCTACCATAACTTAGCACAGGCTCTGGAATTGAACCACTTTTGTTTGAATTGAAACTCTAACACTTATTAGCTTCTGTCGCTTCAGGCAAGTAACTTCATTTCTTAGGGCCCTAGTTATCATGGCAGTAAAACAGGGATAAGAGTATCTACCTAAAGGGATTCCTGAAAAATATTAAACAAGAAAATACTCATCAGGTGTTTAAAACTGGATCTGGCCAGTCCTCAACCTAAATTACTATGACTGGTCTCCTGTCAGAAAGCCTCCTGCCCTTGGTTAACCTAAATCCTACCTCTTTAAGGTACTGTGAAAATGCCATCTTCTCCAGGGAACTTGTCCTGAATACTCTAAACATCACAGTTTATCCTATAATAATATGACATTTTACATTGCTCATCCTCTTTTCATGTATGACAGTCTCAACTTACTACCTGTACCAAGCTAGTAAGTAATGAGACAAAAACAAGTGAGAACAATATAGGTTCCAATTCTAACTCTATCATTTTAGATGTGTGATTCTATAAGTCACTTAGACAGCTGAGGTTTGGTTTTCTTACCTGAGAAAGGGAATGCTAGTTCTGACCTAGCTATGTTATTGCAGAGAATATAGATAGTATTATTCAAAGCATCCAGGAAACCAACCAACCCATAGCAAGTGGTCACGAACGGTAGGTACTATAGTAACACTTATTGCCTCCGACTTGTCAAAGAGTACCCCTCCACCAAGTTAGGTATGACTATGATCCAAGATGGACGGAGGATCATGAGTTTGAGGGCAGTCTGGGCCACTTATTGAGACACTGTTAAAAGCAAATCAAAGCATAAAACAACAACAAACAAAGGTTATGCCCACTACGTGCCAAGGTTTCACATCTTTGCTTTACTTTGAAAGGTAGTTTAGGTAGCTTACAAAATTCTCTCTCTCTCTTTTTTTCTCTCTCTCTCTCTCCCTCTCTCTCTCTCTCTGTCTCTGTCAGTCTCTTTCCTCTTCAGAGATAGAAACAATCCCATTCTAAAGGAAACAAACAAACAAAAAACACTAGGAGGAAAATGGAAGTGTGGGAGGAAGAAAATTCCAACAGATGAAACTGGAGCCAGCGATGGACATTTCTAACTCTAGTTTGGGGGGCCGGGGGTTTAGCTCAGTGGCTTAAATGCCTGCCTGGCAAACGTGAGGTCATG
>PVJX010008385.1:0-19205 GCA_004027295.1 Dolichotis patagonum
AGTGCTAGGATTACAGGTGTGCACCACCATGCCTGGCTTTAAATATACAACATGCTAGGCACTGTGAAAACCAACACTAACCACCTTCAAGGACCTTCAAATCTAACAGTGAAACTGATCAATCACGTTACTGGGTTACACGTACTCTGAAGGTGTCCGTCTTTGTTCCATCGTGACCATAATCAGCGATGAGTGCAGCACCTCCAGTGAGTGCAATGCGCTCAGAGAGCTCCTGAGTGATAACCCCAGCATCAGGACACACTTCAACGTGATCCCTGGCTTCATCACGCTAGTGAGGGAATAGTTGGAAGAATCAAAATATGTCATTCAAGAAAATTTGCCTTAGAGTTTTCATGTTTCTCTGTAATAACCATTTCTTAGTTATAATAAATTCCTTTTCAATGTGTATTACTCTATTCTCAATATTTCACATGACATTACCTTAATAACCTAGATTTCTTTGATTCTCTGATGCTACCCACTAAGTCTATAGATATGTTAGCTCTTTTATACAAGGTATATGCCCTCTCAACCCCTTTATCGCCAAGTGCATTACCTACTTTTTGTTTTTGAGACAGGGCCTCACTGTATATTCCAGGCTGGCTTTGAGCTCACAATTCTCCTGCATCAGCTTCTACAGTGCTGGGATTACAAAAGTGGGTGGCACCATACCTAGTTCATTTTATTATAAAAGTAGTTATATATAGTAGAAACAAACATCCTACTGGGTTGGAAACATGAGAAAGGGATTTCTATCTGCCTAGAACAGTGCCTCGAATTAAGTACTCAAAAACTTGGTCAGAAAGAACAAAAGATAAATCCAATATAACAAAACAGATCCTGTTAAACATATTACGATGACTTCTCCTGGAGCAGAAAGAATACCAATAATATGCTTGTATCTGAAAACATCCACTTCTGAATTAGTACCACTGCACCTGAGACTCATTATCTACAATGTCCATCCGTGCCATAAGGGTCCACAAGATCAGGGGTCCACTACTGTCAAAAGTGAAGTGACAGTAAATATTAATACTTGTCAGTCTGACTGGTAATATATGAAGTTTTACTGATGCCTGAGATGACTGAAAATTTGATACTTTTTCCTCCATGATGAAAACACATTATCTTTTGCTCCCTCCTAATACCACTACACTGAAATAAAGACCTGCTCTGATGTCTGTGCCTATCACTGCACAGTCAGTAAGAGCTGAAGTCAGACCTACGGTTGAACCTTAGCTCTTCCAAGTGCTTACCAGTACACAAGTCACTCAACCCAAATCTTTTCCCTCATTATATACACCATAAGTCTGCTGTGAGAATTAAATAAAATAAGCCACTTAAGGCATGGTGGCACATGCCTATAAACCAACACTCAGGAGGCTGAGGCAGGAGGATCGCTCAAGTTCAAGGCCAGCGTGAGCTAGCGTGAGTTGAAGGCCAGCCTGAACTGTACCATGGAACCTTGTCTCAAAAACAACAACAACAACAAAAGCCACTTGGCCCTAGTGCTATTAAATAAATTGCATTGTGGTATAACCATAAAAATCATTATGCAAGGCTTTTCAGGCATCAGCTGACAAAGTACAGGTTAATACCTTGGACTGCTCTTCAACAGCAGCAGCATCATTTGCTCCATTCAAACAAAAAGGAAAATTCACTCCCTTCTAAATGAATGCCAGTCAAGTCAGGAACTAAATCAACTCCAAGGAATGGAGAGGGGAGCTTTATAAATCTGCTTGACATTCAGGTAAAACTAGGTAGAATATGAAAAAACAGAAATGTTCCCAAGGGCTTACTCTGATACTTTATAGTCTGAAAAGAAAACTTAATTCATACGTGTATGGTTGAAATCTACTGTGCTTTTAAAACTGTTAACTTCTAGGGTAGGCAATCCTTAATTAAGGTCCAGAAAGTAGACAGTTTTCCTGCAGTAGGGAAAATAAAAAGGAATAAAAAGAGGTGCTCTGAAGCCGGGACACTCCCGAGAAGTAGGCAGTATTTTGGGGTCCACACAGAAACCGGGGGTAGGTAGGCTCCTACAGTTACTGCTTGGGCCGTACAGAAAGCAGCAGTCCAGAACCAAATTTAGAACTGGACAGGCCATGGGGAAAAAGTAACACTATACCCAAAAGGAAAGAAACAGAACTTGCCTAATGCAGTTGCCTTGAGAATGAAATGAGAAAGTACAAAGTAATACACAGCGCTCAATAAATGAGCTCTCACTGTAACTTTACTGCCATCAGTGCTACGGTGCCTTCTCAGGCGCTCTCCATAAAGCTGACAATATCTTCATTGTTTGATCATCAGGCCACAGAATAAAGTAGGCAAGGTCTTAGCTAAATAAGTGCTTCCTAGTTTTCTCATTACATAACATTAAGGTGACAAACTTAAATGATTTTAACCTTTTTCTTAAAATTAGACCCTCTGCACTTTTACTGTCACATAGAATGTTGGCACATAGAATGTTACCAATTCCCCTTGTTACAGGACCTCAAACAGTAAGTCAAAAAACAGTATGTTGATGCTCTACTAGCAATAAAAGAAACTTAGAAGAAACAGTATTCCTACTTGCAGAAGAGCTTCTGCTGGGGTGACACAAGGCGCCAGAACAAACCTCAGTTTATCAGAAACTTGTGGATCAATATCAATGAGTACTTCTCTCCATCCTTGGGGTGTTTTCTAAACAAAATTAACATGAAAAAATGTTTTGCAAGCTCTCATAATTGCCTTCTACCAAAAATACTATTAGTTTTTTCTTTGTACATAAAAAACATTTACAGAGCACTAAGTAATTTGAGTACAGAAACAGTATGAATAAATTGATATATGTAAACAATACTGTAAGGAAGAAACAATAAATAATGGAGCTATGGAAGACAAGAAAATTAAAAAAAAAAAAGATAAGAAATAAGCAGTGTGGAAAGTCTCCCAATATGGAGAACAAACTCAGGAGAAATAATCAGATGCTCATGAGAATTGCTCTTGCCTTAAAAAGTTACCAGCAGACACACATTACCAAATCTTAAGACTCAAAGAATGAGAAAAAAGATGTTTAGAATTTTTAAAAGATTGTCAAAATGAATTCTTTATATACATTATAGTCATTTACCACCTGATGTTTATCCCAGAAGATTTAAGAATTTTTTTCCCACTTTTTTATTATTGCACATTGGTTATACAGATTAATAAGTTCCGTTTTGGCACATTTGTATGCACATACAACATACTTCATTTCCTCCCCTTTTCCTTACCGTTACTACTCCCTAGTTTTACATGGGAAGGGAGAGTCAATATGTATAATCCATTTGGATCATATTCATACTCCAAAGTAGCAGCACATAAAATCAACATTAAAAGGTCAATAGCTTTTCCATTCACCAGTAATGAGAGAGAAATCAGAAAACAATTCCATTCACAATAGCTTAAAAAAAAAAACAACCTAGGGTTCAGTCTAACCAAGGGTTCAATCTAACCCAGGAGGTGAAAGACCTCTACCATGAAAATTTTAGAACACAGAAAAAAGAAACTGAAGACACTAGAAAACAGACCTTTCATGTTCACGGACTGGTAGAATTATTCAAAAGGCTATACTGTAGTACTAACTCGACAAAAGCAATCTACAGATTCAGTGCAATCTGTATCAAAATATCAATGACATTCTTCACAGAAGAATTAAGAATCCCTAACAATTATTCCAAGAACATCAACACTTGTAGCTAATATTCCATTTTACCAATCAATAGCTAAAAATTACTCAAGTAAGGTTCATAAATTTCAGTACTCTAAGTGTTCACGCTTATAGCACAAGACCTTCTGTGATCTGATTACAAACATGATTTCCACCAATACCTGAAACTTATGCACAGGAAGAACATCAAAAAATTCATGCGCAAGAAAAAAGCTGTACCCTATTGAAAAATAAAAGAAAAAAATTAATGGTTCGGCATTTCAACACAGGTAGGTCTTTAAAACATTAACTGTAAAAAAGGAAATGTCTAACTATTCAGTATTGGAACCTGGGGTGCTTCTACAATGATCATTATCAAAGAGATCGCCTACTCTTCATGGAAAACATTCTGCAGAACGTATGAAGGAGTAACTATTCTCATTTTCTACATTATAGCATCCGAGAACTGCAACGGCTGAATTACTATTTAAACCTAATCACCACTCAGCCTGAAAGAAATGAGACACACATTCGTTAGCTCCCGTTTGGAAGGTAACCCACACTGTATTAAAATCGGCTGAGAAGGCTGAGGCCAAGGAATGGCTTTAAGTGTCTTGTCCAGGATCCCAGCCTCACTTAGTCTGAGCTTGGATTTATCAAAGATTCTTGAGTATCACAGAGTTCACCACACCTCAGACAAGCAATCATTTTCAAAAACTGAGTAACTAAATCTTTCCACTAACACTGCTTGCTTCAGACCTTCTTGCCTTGGGCTGCTTCATCATCAGTACCATCCTTGCTATAGGGAAATACTAAAAGTACAGTGAATATTTAAATTTTGGCTATTTGTTTTTGCTTTGCTATTTGTTTATCTAATAAAATTACATGAAATACATTGCTCCTTAAAGTTAGGCAACTCTGTCTTCTATTACAACAATCTTTTCTAGGAAAAAAAAAGTTAACTACTTCCTTTGGAAAAGGAACTTGGCACCAATAATTTAATGTATTAAATTGCTGTAAAAGGTTATGGTCAATGACCACTACTATGAGGTTATAATTAAAATTCTTTGATTAACCAATGTGAAGCAATTACCTTTGGGAACATCCTGTAGATCGCGGTACCAGGATATTGGGAGCCCAGACTTTGAAACACCCTTCATATACACTGGGGATTCGGCATTTCGCTCTAATGGGATCTTTGCTTCAGTCAATGTCGATGCTTGAAGATCACTTAAATTTTGGCTCACCTCTACCAAGTGTATTGAAATGTCACAGTTTTTTAGCACAGATCCAAGCTGACTAAACACCTAAATACAGAAAGAAAAAAATTATGGCAAAATGCAATGTGTTAAAAAGGTGTTAGGTGTTCTAACCATCTACAACATTAATTCAGTCAAATCACAAGATTTGCTAAGATTTGCTCCTGCCCTAAACCACTCTCCAGTCAGTAAGAATCACAACCAGTTAGAATTACAAAGCATAAGCTTAGACAGTGGGGCAAACCTATGGCAATGTGCACTCCAGGGGGCTATTTCCATCACTGAAAGTTCTAAAAAATTTGCCACCACTGAGCTAAGAAATGAACGGTACAATTTGGTTGCTTAATGACACACTATGATTAATAAAATAAAAAATTTTGCATTCAATAAAAATTTCAGATTGTAAAGCCTAAAAAAAAAAAGACCATGAAAATAAAATTTATATGGCCTTAGTTTTGTAAAGCCTGTATGTCTATGAAATAATCTTATTTTGGGAACTATTAAACTGTATTGTAAAGGAATTAAATTTGAATGGCATTAATAACCTGGTGGCTTACCTTTGGGACTATACCACATTTTCAACTTTTTTAGCTACACCTTTTAACTATTATAAACATACAGGGAAAAAAGGAAAATATTAATAATTTATCAGTCTTTGAATGCTAAAATTCATAAAGTATCAATATTTTTCACTTGAGTTTTCATTGTTGGTTTGTCTCCTATTTTTGAGATATAAATGTGCACATACCGATCAATCAACTGAATAAGATGTTTCCAGACTCACACTGGAGATTAAACTACACATGGAAGAATTTCCCAAGAGAAAAACCTTAAAAACAGGACTGAAATACTTGTTTTGGAAATTTTGTTTACATCCCTTTAAATTTTCTGGTTCTAAAGAGTCCTTGTGACTTGATCTAGAGAGATATCTTAAAGGCTGTGGGCTTAAATTTTTTCAAGTACTTGGCTAAGAAAACATTATTTCAAGAACTTTTTAAACTATTTTAAATTCAGGTCGTTTTGCCATTTTAAAGAGATATAAAATAGAGCCCTAAAACTTGAATCAGTGATTTTTTTTTTCTTTTCCAAGTACAATCAGGATTCATATTTGTTAGATGCTTATAAGTTTCGTTTTTAAAAAAAAAACCTTTCAATTCTCAATTTGAAGCAAAAGTCATAGAGCATTAAGAAAATTAAATCTGATCTGCAGATGCAGCTCAGTGGTAGAGCATTTGCCTCACCTGAGCAAGGCCTTGGGTTCAACCCTGAGTGCTGGAAAAAAAAAAAAAAAAAAAAAAGAATGTCTTTGTGTTTTTATCAAGAATTGCCAAGTACATACAAAATAAACTCAAAATGACTAACAGGTTTCAAAATAGTAAAGACTATAAAAGTGAAATAAGTTGTACTATTTATCAGGCACTAATAGTGCTCCTTTTAAATGTTTTCATGAAGAACTACATAGAATGATAGACATAGACAGAATGATAAAATACTACCATCTGCTCACCGAAACAGGACATGACCTGTCCTCCACAGCCATGCATAAGTCACTACCATTCTGAATTTCTCATTAACCACTTCATGACTTTAATGAATATCACCAAATATATGTCATCAGATATATCTTGCTTACCGTTGACTTTTTTGGATTTTATATAAATACAATCATAAAAATTCTTTTGCAATGCTACTTTTACTCAATATTTTTGTTTCATGTTGAATACTGCTGCATTCTGCTGGCTTCAAGCATTTTTCAGCACTTGGTATTCCACTGGATGGCTGTATCAGAAATTACTGATCTGTTTTTCCAAGGACAGAAATTTGGGTTGTTTCTGGTTTTCTTGCTATCCTCAACAATGCTACCTTCTTGTACATGACTCCTGGTACACACACTCTAGTTTGTATGAGTAGCAGTAAAAACTGCATATTTGTTTACAACACAAGTAACTTGAAAGTTAGAAGATAATGCCCAATACCTTCTCAAAGCGGCTGTACCAAATTACACCTGTACCAGCAGCTTATAAGAGTTGCCACTGCTCCACAAACCCTACCCTCACCAACACTTCATGATGTCAGACTTTTTATTTTTCTCCAAGCTGATAGTTATAGTGCTATCTCGCTGTGATTTTAATTCCCATTCCTCTATGAGAAACTGGCACCATTTTGTGTTTATTAGTCATCTGGATTTTCTCTTTTGGGAGTGACCTAGTCACATCTTTAGCTTAATTTTCTAATATTTGTTATCTTCTCATTGATTTAAAGGACTTCTTCATATATTCTACTATTTCTGGTTATATATGTTATAAGTTCTCCCACTCTGACTAATCTCATGACTCCACTGTGTCTCTGACAAACTAAAATCTCCTAATTTCTATCAAGAACAGAAAGTTCCTAATTTTATTTTCTTGAAATTAAATTATTAATCTTTTTCTTTATGGCTTCCGCTTGACATAAACAAAACTTTACCTACTGAGAAGACAAACATACTGTCCTAAAATATCTTCTAAACATCTATATTTAGCTTTTATATTCTCTACACATATACAAACATGCATATGCAGATACACACAGTTTTAAGCTTATGAACAATAATGAGAAATGAACCACTACATTATTCCAACATTATATTTTAGCAGAGAAACATAAGATTGCAGAGGTAGAACTGAAAGCCAAGAAAATGAATGAAGTTAGCAACCTCAGAATAAGACCAGTAAGACTTAAAGACATTCTTTTATTACCTACCCTCAGAATATCTCCCATGAGGGTGCCCCGACCGGGGCCCAGTTCCACCAGTTGGAAAGCTGCATTTTTCCCAGCCGCCATCCATTCACTAATGAACCATATCCCTAGTAGCTATGACAAGGAAACACATACATTAAAGTGTCATATAAAGTACAAAACTATATCACAATGTAAAGTCCCACTTAAGTACACTTTATGCCATAAAATATTTGCAAATAACTGTATATGTATTATTTAATGTGTACAAAATACACATACACAGAAGAACTTCAGTAGTACTATATCACAACATGTACCATATAGAAGCTTAATAATAATTTTATCCTTTTAGCTGTATCATGAGATTTTTTATTGCAGAGGGGAGAGAGGAGAGGAGAGACAAAGCAGAGGATCGTGGAAAGTCTTTGGTTGAGTACTGATAAGGACATGAGTACAGAGAAACTGCCTAAGACCAGAAAAGGCCACCAGGAAAGACTGAGTAAGACAATCTCAGATCTGCCACGTCTATAAAAATGAGTAGGTAAGAGCACACCACTTACAAAAATGTACTTAAATGTTATAAAAAAAAGTAAACAGACATATGAAATGGGACTATGACATTTCTTTATATTCAGAACTTAAATTACACGATTCTTAGATATAATTAGCATTTCTTATCAACCTAAACTCTACTTCCTCTTGTGTACACTTTGCTATTTCTAAATCATCAAAGGTACTTACATGGAAATAACTAAAATCCTGCTCTTTAAGGGAGACTTCTACTGTAGCTATCATTAAATCATGGCTAGGAACTCTAGAGCTCAACTTGATTTCAATAATTCTTCAGTGTTCTTTTTAATCTTTTCTCCCTCTTTTCTTCCACTCTCAACTGCTTTTATATTCTCTACACATATACAAACATGCATATGCAGATACACACAGTTTTCTGGTTCTTCTCTTTTCCAATTTGTTGGCTTCCATCTCTTCTTCTCTTTACCCCTTATCATCTAATCCCTTCCCTATAATCAAGTATAAATTTTTCAAATATCTTCTCTACCATTTTCCTGTTTCCTCTCTATTCCCTCTAAAAAATTAAAACTTTTGATGAATCACAAAAAAAAAAAAACTCCTGTAAAACACTATCCCAGACTAACATGAACTGATCTGCTCTCAAATGTTGATGACATTACTGTTTTTCATAGTTTACATACGGTGTTACCTCTCCAAAGATCTGGCTTATTTCAGGTGAAGTAATGAAATCTCCTTTTTCTCCTAGCATATCATGGTGCATATAATATCCCTGAGCAAAAGGGGAAAAAAATGGGGAGAAATTAATTTTCAAATAAGGTTTTTTAAAAGTTCCTCAAAATCTTACATAATATATACAATGAAACATTTAAAATGAAAGTTCTATTCTCTAAATAAGCAAGATAAAGACAGTGTCTTCACTTCTTTTAAAAAACAGCAGTCAGTTTGCCACACTGATAGGAAAAGTCACTCCTCAGCATCAGCATCAGCAGGAGCCATGAAATGTTCACCGCTGCCCTCCTTGCCCTTCCTCCCTTCTGCTCACAATTCAGCCACAGACCCCGCCAAGCTTCCAGCCTCCTCTCCCAAATCAGCCCAGCCTGCTGCTGCTATTCTCTTGTTGTTTTCTGAGATGGGATCTCATTAGGTTGCCCAGGCTGGTCTTTGACTCCAGATCTTCCTGCCTCAGCCTCTAAAGTACCTGAAATCACAAGCTTGTGCACCAGGGTCGGCCAATGTTCTGCTTCAGACCTGGCGCATATTGCATGAGAGTGTTCACCCTGTGAAAATGCACTCAATGGTACACTTGCAATGTATGTGCTTTTCTATATGAACATCGTATCGCAATAAAAAGGTAGGGTTCTTTTATAAATTAGCCCCGATGTCTACACATCTGTGCTATTCCAAGTTCTCCCTTTTCGTATCTTGCTCAAAATTACATTCATCCTTTGAGTCTGCTCAAACGCCACCTCTGCTGACCTCTTGCTCAGCCCTCTGACCTAAGACTAAATCCAGTGCTGCTGCTTCTGAATTCTTCTTATTCCTGTATCTGTGTTCTTCACAAGCAGCAGTAATTATCTGGGGGAGACAACTACGCTTTATTTTCACATCCCAAGTTTTAACAAAACATCCCAAGTTTTAATTTTCAAGAAAAAAATCTCCCGTTAAGAACTTCTTCTCTGCGTTTCAAATACCTTACTATCCCACCTCATACTTAGCAGGTGGCCCTGGACTCCTGCCCTGTGCAAGAATTGAAACACATTCTCCAGCTCCCTGGCTCCCCGAGATGAGATTCAAAGGCTAAATACTTTGCAGTCTCTCAGTCAGATCTAATGGCAGAGACTGCCATTCTTTTTTTTTTTTTTGTACCGGAAATCAAACTCAGAACCACAAGCTTGCAAGGCAGGCGCTTATGCCACTGAGCTAAATCCCTGGCCCTTGACTGCCATTCTCTTCCCAGCAACTACAGGCTCTTTTTATCAGCCCCTATCTCTTACAATTCAACTTTTCCCTTTCGGCATTAGAAATAAACTCATTCTCACCTTTAAACAGAACTTTTTTTTCCACTACACAACATTCCCTCTAAAGGGAGATAAGACTTTGCTTCAGAAGCATGGGGATGGCGGGCACTGAACCTCTCTGGTAGTATAGTGAAGCTCATAGGAAACCCTTCATAGAATTTTAAATGCATAAATTTTTTCAGGACTCAAGACTGAGTCTAGGACCTTCACACTGAGCTACATCTCTAGCCCTTTTTTTGTTTGGTTTTGTTTTGAGACAGGGATTCTATAAATTGCTAAACTGCCCTGGCTGGACATGAAGTTAGGGATGTGTCTGCATTCCAGTTTAAATGTACAGAATTTTAAACACACAGAATTACAGAAGAAATCAATGGAAAAATACTTATTGAGTATTTAAAAATATGTCTTTACTAATGTATTAAATGACAAAAATCAAATGAAACACCTAATAATGAACTGTTTTAAAGGATGAACACTATGTATTTTGAGGTATTCGTAATCACTGTACTATGATAACAACAATATCTGTTATCTCCACTGATAACAAAGTGCTAAGTATTAGCTGGGTATGGTGGCACATATCTTTAATCCCAGCAGTCTAGTAGGCTGAGGCAGGAAGATAGCAAGTTCATGTCCAACCAGGGCAAGTTAGTGAGTTACTGAGACCTTGTCTCAAAAAGTTAATAAAGTTTACTAATGTACTTCAATGTGAAAGCCCTTGGTCCAATCCTCAGCACCACCAAAAGGGGAAAAAATGTATTGCCAATGTTCTTAGTTGTTGCCCATGTTTATAACTGTAAAAATGCTAACTTTCAATTATGAGTTTATGAAAATAAAGAAGTAATTTTTTTCAATTCAAATTCACAATCAATTCAAGGGTCTTTAGGTTAGCAGTCTCAAACTAAATGTTAGAGTTACCCAAAGTCTTAACGCTAGGAAAATTCCCTTCTCTATGTACACAATCCCTGGTTCTTCGGTCTTAATCACAATCTATACACTGAGGAAAACCAAATTTATATATGCATACCCAATCTGCTCCTAAACTTCAGACACCTATGGCCAGCTGTACTGGTATCTCCACCCAAGCATCACTGCCAATGTAAGACACAGGTCCTAATTAGACCGTTTCCCAGAATGCCTCCAAACCTGGTTCTCGCTGTCGTAACTGTCTCAAAAGAAATCACCACCTTCACCCAATTGCTCAAGCTAAAAATCTAAGAATCAGTTTTGATCCTTTCTTCTCCCTTACCCTTCCACTTAACTTAAACCCCATGAGTCCAAGATTTATTTCTAAAGCATCCATTTCTCACCTCACTTCTACCACCACACTAGTCTAAGTCACCTATCTTGTAGCATTGCCCACAAACATTAAAGTACTCCTGCCTGTAGTAAAACTCTGGACACTTAAATCACTTCACCATATCCAACAGGAGTAGGCCAAACCTATCCCAGAATGTCACAGATGTCATATTTAACCTAACAAAAAGTGAAATACTCTATAAACAACTGTCACCAAACTACTTTGTAGAGTGGACAAGTAACTGTGGGCCAGAAAGCTATGACAGTTCTGAACCCTACAACGAAGGCATAGACTCTTCTCAAGAATAAAACCCTGACACTAGGTGTGGTGGTGCATGTTTATAATTCCAGCATGCTGGAGGCTGAGGCAGGAGGGTCACTGAGTTCCAAGCCAGCCTGGGCTACATAACTAATCGAGCTTCGCAACCACATAGTGAAACCCTGTCTCAAAAAAAAAAAAAAGAAAGCCTTGAATATGCTTCCAATGCTCACTGAAATTACTGACAGACATCTTTCTAGGCAATGAATTTTTATCTCCAGTTGCCTACTGGTGACTTCCATACCCATGAATTCCCCGTGTACACTTGAAATATATACACCTTATATATATACACCTTGATGAAGGTAAGTCTTCATCAAGTCCCCTACCTCCTTAAGGGGCTCTTTTTGGTTTTTGTTGTTTGTTTGTTTGTTTGTTTCTGAAGCAGGGTTTCACCGGTTCAGCTTGGTCTTAAACTCACTTTGTAATCCAGGCTGACCTCGAACTCGCGGCGATCCTCCTGAGGGGCTCTGCTCTTTCCTGCATACCCTTCTGTCTAACAACGACCCCCGCCATCCTTCCCTCAAAAGCCAGTTACATTTCGCCTCCTAGACGCTTTGGGAATTTGCCCTCTCTACTGAGACTAGTCGTCGACTGACAGATTCAACTATGTGTCCCCCGGTTGCCCTAGAAGAGCTTCGGGCTTCTCCTTGTGTACACCCCCTTGACGCCTGCACCTCGTACATCTGCTAGAGCAGACCAGCAGGATTCCGACCCATACCTTGGCTGGGTTGGTCAAGACCTCCTTCATGTACTCCGCCACAGTGATGGGGCCAGTAGACTTTATTTTGTACATAAGATGCCGCAGCATCGGTGTCACCCGGTTGTTTTCTGCTGGTTCATTCCCAGAGCTGAAGTATTTCCCTCTCCAAGTACAGGGAATGACTGAAAAACACAGATTATGCAGGTATTTACAGGTGCAAGCAGCCTAAGTGCTTTCCAGGAAGCTTCGTTCATCCTCAACTTCGCCCCAAGCCCAGAACGCGACCAGACGCGCCCATTTCGCCCAGAAAACGCAGAGAAGGCAGCACTGCGCCCACGAACACACAGCCACTCCGTGCCTGCGGACAGACCCCTGCCGCTAGCGCTAGGGCTGAAATTGAGCCCTAAATGGAGAAACTGTGGAGGTGATCCAGGCGTTTTCCACAATTGGGCTCTACTGAGAAGACCCTTACCCGCGCGAGCCGCGCAGCACAGCCGCCGGGCAGCGGATCTCACCAGAACACCCATGCCTAGCTAGAAAGATGTCCAGCACTGCCCCGGGGGCGATGACTGCGACCACTTCCGTTATACGTCACGCCATCGACGGAAGTGCGTCACACTCCAGGCGGAAGTGAGCGGCGCCTGTGCGCGCGTGCTTTGCGAACCATGGCTGCAGCCAAGGAACCTTTGGAGTTTTATGCTAAGCGACCCCGGCCCCGGGAAGAGGTGTTCGAAGATTCAGACGAGGAAGACGAGGACGACAGTGGTCAAACCAAGGATGGGTTCTCTTTGGAGGAAGTGTTGCGGCTCGGAGGCACCAAGGTATAGGCCACAGGCTCCCATCCCGAAGGAAGGGGGACAGGCGGCGCGCTCCTGCCGAGGGAGACGATGAGCGTCCCGGGCTCGCATCCTAGCCCCAAAAAGTGCTTGCAGCGCTTCCTGCACTTTTTCTTCTGCACTTTGCAAAATAAAAAGTTAGAGTTAAACGTTTTATGCTGTGGCCTTCTTTAGGAGGTAGGCGAGATCTTATTTTATTGACATGGCATTACCATCACTCCATCAGGTTTGAAAAAGCTAACTTTAAATGCCAGTGATGTTAAAAATCAGTTTTTATTGACACTCGGTATTTGCGCATGCTCGCTGTATGCTTTTGAAGCGCTCTTTCATGGCTTGAACATTCTAAGAGAAACGGTGAGGAGACTTTCTAGACATACTTAAGGTGCCAAGTAGTAATTGAGAGAATAAGGAGATTACTGTAAGAAGAGTCGTTACAGTTTCGGTGACAGGATCAGGGAAGCATCATTGAGAACGCATTTGAGCAAAAATCTGTATAGGACGATGCGAATGTTGGTCGTCCAATCAGAAAATAGCAAATGCCGAATTGTACTCTAAACTGCAGAAATGCCATTGTAGTTGAGGCAGAAAGAAGGGGAGACTAGGAGAAATGAAGCTTTACCCTCACGTTGGGTCTAGAATCACTGGAATATTTTTGGCAAATATTTGACAGGATTTCCACTGTTTTAAAAAAATATCCTTTTGATACCAGACTTTGTGGGAGTTAGAGCAGTGGAAATGCAGCCCAGATGGGCAGATTCAGAGTTTGTTCTGTGCTTGGGTGATATTTAATTTTTGAGAAGAAAATACATATGAACAAGCGTTAAAAGATTATTGGGGGTATGGGGTATGTGAACAATCTTTCCCACTTTTCTCTCCTGCCATAGTTTCCTTTCTAAGAAACAGTTATTTTTACAAGTATATTTTGTATTTTCCAAGGATGTTCTGTACCTTGCCATGTAAATACATATACATTTGAAATACATGCATAGGGGTTTTTTTACACAAATGAGATCATATATTTTACATCTCTTCTGCTTTAGAGATCCTTCTGTATTGATGTATAAAATTATGTCACTATTTTCATAACCACATAAATCATTGTAGGTCTAATTTACCTGGCCATTTATTGTGGCTACATAAGTTGTAGCCAGTGTCACACTGTTTTAAGTAATGCAGTTCACTGTTTGATTTTTCTGTTTCGTGTTTTAAGAGAATGATGAATTTACTGATCCTGTCCCATGGTCTCTGGGTTTTAGGTGAAATTGGAAAAAGTTTTCCCTATTCTGAAAAAATTTTTGGTTATGCTGTATTTCTTTTTCATGGTTTTATTTGTTACATTTAAATTTTTTATTCATCTCATTTCTTTGCTATAGGGTAGTAGGCCAAGTAACATAATAATTTAGTTCCATGGAGTTCAAAGATGAAGTTTCAACCAAAACATTGTATTTGTAATTTGTTTTTAACCTACTTATGTTTTCATGCAGCAAGATTACCTTATGCTGGCTACTTTGGATGAGAATGAGGAAGTTGTGGATGGAGGCAAAAAAGGAACGATTGATGACCTTCAAGAAGGTGAACTGAAAGCATTTATTCAAAGCCTTGGCTTGGCCAAATATTCAAATTCTCTCATTGAGGAAGATGAACCAGCTAAAAAAGAAAATGCCAGCAAACAAGAAGCAAAGGTATCTAAAATAGATAATAAAAAGCAGAATGTAGCAGAAAGTGAGATGATATCGAAAAGTAAGGTGAAAAATAAGGCTATGCCAGGAAAACATTCTGATAAGAACAGCAACACCCTACCAAAAGTAAAGAAAGAAAAACAACAGGACATCTTTGAATTTTTTGAGAGACAGACTTTGTTACTCAAGGCTGGAGGCAAATGGTATGATCTGGAGTACACCAGCGAATATTGTTTGGAACCCCAGCCTCAGGATATTGTGTCTAAGTACAAAACCCTGGCTCAGAAGCTGTATGAATGTGAAGTCAACTTATTCAAAAATAAAACAAATAATCAAAAGGGAGCCTCTTCTACCTGGATGAAGGCAATTGTGTCATCCGGGACACTAGGTGATAGGATGGCGGCCATGATTCTTCTTATCCAGGATGATGCTGTTCACACACTCCAGTTTGTAGAAACTCTCCTGAATCTTGTTAAAAAGAAGGGCAGCAAGCAGCAGTGCCTCATGGCTTTGGATACTTTCAAAGAGTTACTCATTACAGACCTTTTACCAGATAATCGCAAGCTGAGGATTTTCAGCCAGCATCCTTTCAACGAACTGGAACAGGTGTCCAGTGGCAACAAGGACTCAAGAGACAGAAGGCTAATATTATGGTATTTTGAACACCAGCTGAAACAGTTGGTAGCTGAATTTGTGCATGTCTTAGAAACTTTAAGTCGTGATTCACTGGAAGCCACTAAAATTAAGGCCCTCTTAGCAGCTCATGAGCTACTTTGTAACAAGCCTGAAGAAGAAAAGGCACTTCTTGTGCAGGTGGTAAATAAACTGGGAGATCCTCAGAACAGAATAGCCACAAAGGCCTCCCATCTGTTAGAGACATTACTTTGTAAACATCCAAATATGAAAGGAGTTGTGTGTGGTGAAATAGAAAGGCTACTCTTTCGCTCAAATATCAGCCCTAAGGCTCAATATTATGCAATTTGCTTTTTAAATCAAATAGCCCTCTCCCATGAAGAAAGTGAACTGGCTAACAAATTAATAACTATCTATTTTTGTTTTTTTCGGACTTGTATCAAGAAAAAAGATATTGAGTCAAAAATGCTCAGTGCCCTTTTAACAGGTGTGAACAGGGCATACCCTTACTCCCAGAGTGGAGATGACAAAGTGAGGGAGCAGGTGGACACTTTGTTCAAAGTGTTGCATGTTGTAAATTTTAACACCAGTGTTCAGGCTTTGATGTTGCTTTTCCAAGTGATGAATTCACAGCAGACCATATCGGATAGATACTATACAGCATTATACAGGTAAGTACATAGCATTCCACTGTGCAAGTGTGAGTAATAATGATCTAGTAGAGCACATGTAGTGCCCAGCTTCTGGGCAAGAGGAGGACTCACAGAACTGGACTTTAGGCCTTCCTCAGCAGCTTGCTACTCCCCAGGGGTAATATGTAAGTCACATACTATCACTTATGATTTTTAAATTAACATTTTGTTACAGTTTTTTTAAAGTTTGAGACATTAAGGAAATAAGCCACAGGTATAATTGAACTTTCCTTCTGCCCTTTATCCTCAGTTCTGTCTTTTCTCCTGTCCAGTAATTCATTCAGGGAGGTAGAGGGGCTTTTTTCATTTGTTTTCTTTCCAGTACTGTGGATTAAATTCAGTCTTCACACTAACTATACTCCTATCCCTCTTCAGTTTTTATTTGGAAACAAGGTCTCAGTAAATTGCCCAGGGCAACTCTAACTTGTAATCTCATGCCTCAGCCTCTCAGAGTGCTAGGATCCTGCCCATGTGCCATGGCATTGACTTTAGCAAGTATATTTTGAGTGCTTGTACATACTGCTCGGTCTACCTATTTTCCACACTGTCCACACACTCAGGCTGTGACACAGTGGAGTCCCACCCTTACAGGCACTTAGAAGAAAGTATGTGAAAGATTTTGCTTGCTGCACTTTGCAGCTGTCCTACAGTTCACCCACTGAGGCATGGTGCTATGAACAGTGTGTACCTTTTTAGGCACAGTTCGAGTATACTAACAAGCTACATTACTGAAGAATGTAACCTATTGTACATCCTTTTTTCTTTCTTTTTTAGTACTAGGGATTTAATGGAGGGAAGCTTTATCACTGAAAAACATCCCCAGAACTTAAGTTTTTTTATTTGAGATGGTGTTGATAAGTTGCCCCAACTGACCTTTAATTTTTGACCTCCCTGCCTCACCCTCCTGAGTAGCTGAGATTGCAGGTGTGTATCACAGCATCTAACTACATAGATACATTTGTGAGAAAAAGTGTAATGTAATGGTTAATAGCAACACTGTCTGAGTTTGAATCCTAGCCATTAGTTTTACTTTGTAACTAATAGCTTAATTTTCATTAAAACTGTCAGTAGACATAACTAATTCCATTGTATCATACCTTACTATATTAGAAGAATGCAAAGCAAATAACCTGTCTCATGGTTATTAGCAATATTTTGAAGCTTGCCCAAAGTCACACAGCTAGTACAAGACTGAACTGGAGCTTCATTTGAGGCAGCACGTCATGTCAGCAATGCATGGTAGAGTAAAATCTCTCCTTCATAGCCAGGAAGCTAAAGAGGAGGAGACCAGGGTTCCAGTCTCCCTATCCCCCTCCACAAGCCCCTACCTCTCTAAGTCCCACCATCTCTCAGTAGCACCACACTGGGAGACAAGCCCTTACTTCATGTACTTTTGGAGGACACTTTCCAAATTATAATGTATGTGTTGACCACATCAATCTTCATTTATGTGTTAGGTGCCTAACTACCTAAAATGTGCTATCACAATGTTGGTTGCCATCTTAAATGTAAGTATTACACAGCTTTTAATCTTGTAAATGCTGCTATCTTAAATGTAAATATTACTTAAGTCTTTAATCCTGTAAATGCCTCTGGTCTGAGGCAGTGATTTGTGCATGTTCACACTGATAGAAAGAGACTGAGTTAGGTAGCAAATCTATGTCTGCTGGCTTTAGAGTTCATGATGTTCCACAACACTCATTTCTGTGATATACTATAAAGACTGTCAAAGGTCTCTCCATAACTCTTTTAAAATTTTATAATTTTTTTTAAAAAAATAAATATTTCATGTTTTTAGTTTGATTGAAAATGTAAAGGTTTTGGTTTCTTTGTCCATGTAAATGTCTGCTTAACACACCAGTATACCAACCCTGAGGCAAAGTGTATTCCCAAGTTCTTTTGATTACTATTTGCCAATTGTGTTCACAGTTGGGTTACTTTGGAAGCCTGTTAAGCCATTTTAAAGTACTCATTTGTTCTTGGTTTTACTGCAAATCCTTTGAACTAAAATCCCTAACTGACAGGGATCAAAGAAATCATAGGGTTTTTTTCCAAAAATAAAATGTATTAAGAATGTTAGAAACATATTCTCTGAAATGGTAGAGTCAGTCCTATCTAAATTCTTCTCAAGTATTTCTGTTGATGTGGCTGTGATTTATGATTAAAAGTGAGTTGAATGAAATACTGAAAAGTGTAGGTGTGAAAAAGAGAAGTTGAATATCTCAAAATATCTCCAAGATGTTGTGTAATTACAGGTCTGACAGTTGGAGAAAATCAGTATGCAAATCAGTACAAACACTTCACTTCAAAGCTTAAGTACTTTGATTTCTAGTATTAATGGAAAACATTCATGGAAGTGCTTAGAACTAATAAAGTAATTATCCTGTGTGTTATTCAAGCTAATCTGGGGGAACTGTGTTAATTCTTAGTGTTCTGTTTTCCTGAGGTTCAGACCAATTAGGGCATTCAGGAGTTAGGATAGAGTGTATTAAAATTATCATATGAGGGTGCCAGAGATGTAACTCTGTGGTTAGAGGGCATGCCAAGTGGCCCTGGGTTCACTCCTAATGCCCAGCCCCTGCCACAAAATCAAAACTGTATGACATTAAGAGTTGAGCTGCCTACATGAGACTTGGGGGAGAAAAAGACAGGACTGTATAGGTTCAAGTATTTGGAAAGCTATGATAGAAAATGTTAGATTGCGTTTCTTCAGAGAACGGTAGAATTGATGGTTGGAAATTACACAGGCATAAACTACAGTTGTAGAAAAAGGAGATTGCCAGGGGCCAGAGGTAAGGCTCTGGTAGAATGGTTGACCAGCATGTGTGAGGTCAGGTTCCATCCC